>JAVFHW010068007.1:68383-78399 GCA_032159205.1 Eurystomus glaucurus suahelicus | reverse complement strand
GCACGTTTATATCTGTATGTATACTTTGGATTACTCTGAGCAAATGTGAAAGCTTACAAATGAACTAGAAGATTTCTATTTCTTAAGGGTGAAAATTAAATGCTGTTATCTTGTATACAGTAGAGGTGCAGCGAGCTGCTATCACCACTCCCACATAAGCCACAGCAAACTTCCCTAGGGCCTAGGACCAATCTTTCAGCAGGTATCTGATTAACTCACAGATACCAGTAGGTGTCAATTAGGTTTGATACCTGCAAGTATACTTTTTTATATTTCCAAATATATTTGTTAAATGCATAAGTATTCTAAGTTCTGTTTAGCCTGCATACAGTGTAGTATAAGCTGCACTTCCAGGCAGCATAAGCTGCAGGTACAAAATACAAAACACAAGGTACAAGTGATCCTTGGAATTGGTTTGCAGGAGAGTAGGCAGTTTGAGATAAGGCTAAGTCTCACAAAGAAGGAGTAAAAGGATAGACTGGCAACTCTGAAACTGTAACAAAATTAGATTTACAGCAGTAAGTGTTAGGGGGAAAAAAAGGTGTGTATTGGCACAGCAAAGAAATGTTATCTTCATACTGGTAGATCAAAACCTTAGAACTTTATGAAAGCAAGCAAATGAACAAAAAAACCCCAAAACACAACAAAACATGGAACTATTGTCAGCCTCAGGCAAAACTAGAGCTGAGCCTGATCAATGGGTAGCCCATGGACACTAGTCAGGAGCAGAGGAGGTAAGGCCAGAGGCGGTACTGGAGACCTCCACTCTTACCGGTGTTGCTGGGGCTTGGATTGATGGTTCTGAGCTGAAAATGAGGGGTGCGAGATTCAGTGATCTACATCACTGAAGGTATTCAAGACTCAGAGGCACAAGTCCTATGGCAATCGTGTCCAATTAGACCTGTTTTGAAAAAAGGGTTGGATTAGGTGAACTCTGGAGTTCCCTTCCAACCTGTTGTCTGTGAATCCATGGTATGAAGAGGCAATATCTTCCTATGGGAGCATGGGGAAAGAAAAAGCGTTTTCAGCAATTTCATAGCTCCAGAAGGCAAAGTAAGCCAGTAGCTATGCACTGAATACAGAATTTTTACTTTGAGAGAGATGCACAGATATCTGATCATGTATTATGCTAGGTTTAGCAGGGAGTTCAGTCACCTTTTCACATACAAAGTGTTGTAAGGTAAATTGGATTCATCTGAACCTGGGATAGTTCAGCCTGATGTTCAGTATTTATATATTTACAGGATACAATAACTCTAGAGAAAACCTGACCTTTTTGTAAAAACATGAATGAAAACAATTGTTGTATCTGTAAAATTCAGATAAAATACTCATTATCCAATTGATTTCTCAAAGAACTTTGTAGTTTTAAACCCTTATGACAAACCTCTGCACTTTACCCATTGCAAAATGGTAATTCTGAGATAGTAGTTCGAAAAGCTGGCATTGCATGAAGGACAGCTTTAGCAGGAACTGAATTAGCCTACTTTAGCATTTCTGTTGGGTGGCATTTAGAAGAGTATAGAAGCTTTTGAGCTGGCAGAAGTCATGAACTTCTGCACTTTGTCAACTCTATCACTTCTTTCCAAATTTCTTTAAATTTTGTAGCTTTCTTTTAGGCAGTATTAATTGCTGTTAGTTTCAGGTGTTCTCCCTGTATATTTTATGGTGAGATGATTTGTGTATGGCTAATCTGCATAGAAGCCTGACTTTGAGCTCGACTATGAGCAGAGTCTACCTTTAACAGTGGTAAGAGCCAGACATGACTCTGACCCAGATCAGGGAGCAGTGACTGTCCTCAACTGTGTCAGGAAATATGTCCTATTAAATTAGTCAGATTTTTTTTTAGCTTTTTATATCCTTTCAACAATGAATGACTATTGCTCAACATTTTCCATGCTATTAAAAGGGCAGAAAAACGTATCATTTTGCTTGTGTCTTGAATGTTTCTCTCTGGATTGTTCATTGCGTGTGCTCATCCTTTTATGGCTTGCTCATTTGGTCCAGGCATTTCACAGTTTACTGTGGTTTCTCTGACTTGTTTTGCTTTTCTGTTCCTCTGATCTCTTCTGTGATGTAAGGCAAACCAATCTTTATACTCCTTTTTTGGTAATTTTCCTCATGCTGATCTTCTGCCTGACAATTGGTGGGCTGCTCCTAAAACTATCAACTGCAACATCTTCCTTATCATATTCAAATCCTCCCATCAAATAGTACTTGCCATCTGTTCTTCCATAACTGAAGGAGATGTAAAGACCTTAGTTGTACAAAATCCCCCCAAATCACTAGTATGTGCCCTTGAGAATGTACTATAGTATCTTTGTGTTCTGGTTCAGGTTAGAATAGAACTAATTCTGTTTGGTGATTTTACTTTTCAGCTGAGGCTCTTATAACTAACTGCACTTTCTGAAGTTAATAGCACATTTTTGCAGACAGTGTCTGCTTCTAGCAGTGATAACGCTTGATGTTTAGAGTTACTACCAAGGATTGCTATGCAGACTAAGGTCACTGCTAAATCTTGTGCACCACATCAGGGGGTGCAAAACTAAGAGACTGCATCTGGGGGAGGAGGGGACAGGACAGGTGACCCAACGAGGTACTCCGTCCCATATATTTCATATTCAGTATAAAGCTACAGGATCATGAGTGTATCACTCTGGCTTGCTCTTGTTTAATGGCTGGCACCCGAGGAGGACTCCTTGCATTCTGCCTTTGATCCTGATTCGTGTGTTCCAGAATCCAGCTTCTGAACCTGGTTCCCATCTGCTGCTGAGCCCTGTCTGGGACTTCCCCAGTGCCTGCTCCACAGCCTCAGATGTGACAGTGATGTAATTGCCATCGGGGGGGAAGGTCGGGCTCAATACTGGTTTTGTATATATTTGTATATATTTTGTTTTATTATTATCTTCATTAGAGCTGTTTGCTGTTTTTGTTTCCTTTTCTAATCCATGAATCTCTTTCTTATACCCTTTCTCCCCATTTGGGAAGGGTAAGGACCAACAGAGATCCATAAGTCTTTCTCTCTTGTTGTCTTTCTCTTCCCTTTTTTGGGAGGGGAAAGAGGAGTTAACAGAGAACATCTGTTATAGGTCTAATGGACTGACCCTATACCTCGACAGATTTATTGGTGCCCTATGTAGAGCTTGATCAAAGTTTTGATAGATAGTCTGAGTAGTTCCAATTCCAGGTCACTCAGCTGAGAGATTATCACCTTTTTTCTGGGAGTCTTTAAGGATTAGAAATTAAAACAAACCAACTAAATCCTGTCATTTTGAAGAGTGTTATTACTTCACATAATTTTGGAGTTTGCTTTTGACTTAAGTGCCATAACGTGGTCTTATCTGCCATCTGCGCTTTTTTACTCTTTACTTTTTCTCACTGCCTATCTGAAAATTACTGGTTCTGGGTTCTGGGCAAAAGCCGCTGCTGTGCTCTGGTGTTTATCACTGATTTATGCTGGGCTGAACTGGGCAGTGGGTGCGTCTATGCACTACTGGCTTCACATAGGGGATTTTGTTACTAAGTATACTTCTAGTTTTAGCCTGGGAAATTACACTTTTCCCTGTTATACTAATCTGACTACTAGATTATGGGATTTCATTAAAATGTGAGGATTGTGGAAATGGTTATTATGAGTGTTTTAACATCAAATTTAGGTTATACTATCTGTGTAAGAGGAATTATCTCTGATGTGACTATTTCTGAAGAAAAATACTTATGTTTTAATTTTGACCCTTTTTGCCATTTTTAATAATTTCAGAAATTTTAGTTTTTTACAGTACACAGAAAATTTCATTTTAAAATTAAATACAAGGGAGACAGATGGAGGGAATTTAGGCACTAATTTTGTGCCTCTTTTTGCAGTGTGGTTAGTTTGCATACAAAGATGCTTCTGAAACATAATCTTTTTATTATTAACACTTCCGGACAATTTTGACATCAGCACAGCTGGACATCTGACAAGCAGGAGGATTTAAAAAAAAATATCTGTTTAGGCGTTGCAATGTGTTTGACTGACAATGTGTCTTAGGCCAATAGCAAATGAAGTATCTCTGTGTTTGAGGGAGGTGAGTACTCTAGTTTTCTGTAATTTGTTCCTGGCTAGGAAAATGACATAAGGTATAGCTAGAGTGAGATGCCTTAGCAACATAAACTTTTCTCAGAGAGGTAACTCAATTGAAACTGATACATTTTCTCTTGATAAGCATTCCATAATCTACTAGAAGACCAAAGCCAATAAGCAGGGTTTCTGTGCTTCACTATGGCTGACTTACATTAGAGACTGAACGAGATAATGGCAAGGCTGTTTCTGTGAGTAAACACAGGCAAATTTGAGGAGTTCTTTACCTAAACTGTGTACAATACAACTTACTGATTACACTATAGACAGGTAAGCTTCTACTGGACATTTGTGTAGCTCACTGTGATGTTGGTTAACTTTTAGAAAGCAATTTCATACTGTAAATGTTTCTTACAGTCACAGGAGCATTACATAAAAGAGTTCTGTAATTCACACAATATAGCTACCATCTACTGCATAAAATTTGCAAGAGCACGGCTGTCTGTGCTGCTCACTGACATGTACTAATATATTCATTAGAGATGTAAATTAGCATGTAGGCAGTTTCAGCTACTGCATCTGTTTAAAAGGTATCCTCAATAACTTATAGTGTAATTCATTTTGAGGGTTCATTGCCACATGTGAGTGGTCATGAGGGCTAATGTTACTTTCAGCAAACTCATGGACAAGCTTCCTAGTGAGTTTCACAGGACTGATATCTGATTCATTTATTTTCAATGGTTGTATCTCTACCACAGCAATAAGAATTTTCTAAAGGCATATGATTTCTGTGAGCAGCTGAAAAACAGTTTCAGTCAAAGCGTAAACTGAAAGAGATAGAAATGTAATTCAGTTTCCTCAAATTTCAGTACAAAGCAACCCTGATCTCCAGCCAGTTTTCCCAGAAAGAGAGTGAATTGTTCATTACCTTGTCAAATGGTAATACTATATAGTATCCCTACCTGCTTCTTTTAAAGAAAATTGTCATTTTGATGCTTTTGAACTATGCTTTGGGTGTTGTTCTTTGTGCTGTACAGAAGATTTTTTTTTTTCCTTTCTCTTTCTTTCTTCATTCTATTTGTAGCATTATGAGAAACCAGGAATACAAGATAGATCCAACATAATTCTCAAATCTTTTGGTTTTATACATGAACTAAAAATAATTTCTTACAGTTGCTTCTAGACCTTAAGCTAATAACAAAACACTGGCTTGATACCTCACTAGTAAAAGTTACAGTAGCTCTCCAAAATTACAACAATCCTTTGTATTAATCATTTAACGTTTGCATGCCTTTTCTTTTCAACAGTAACTATGTATTATTTGTTTCCTTATATTGTCTTTCTGATCATTCCACACAGAGTACAAAAATAATAAAAAGGTGGATCACTTCTTTAAAACTTTCCATTCTAAATATCTCCTTCCAGTACCTGATCCTCTGCAATGCTCTGTAATAACAGTTGAATACTAAGTTGATTGTGTAAAGTACTATCACCAAAGCAGCTTGACAATATGACAGCCTACAACACTCCATAAAAATAGGTTAGTAAGCATAGATGGGTCCATAAGGTGATACTGAAGGGAAGACATACTTTCCATCCTTTGTCCTAATTCTTCTAAAATGTAAGCTAGGCTTTAAGAGAGCCAATGAAAATGGTTAATATAATTTCAGTTTAATCCAAGAGGAAATCCAAATTTAAGGCCATAAATACCCCCTTGAATAAGATAGAGATGAAGAATAATTTAATCAAAGTTAGATACAAAGAGAATGTAGAACTGTTTTCCTTACTCAGATATGTCCGTAGAGACACAGTCATTATTAATCTACAAACATTGGTCAATAAATAACACTAAAATAACATATAATGTACTGTAAACTTTATTAAACAGACATATACACATTGCAGATAGAGATAAATGTGGTTTTGGTATTTTAAAGATTTTCCATGAAAAAGATATAGGTACCCAGACTCTTTGTATGTTAGCCATTGCTTCAAGGAAAATACATTTTTTCTGTTTTTGCAGAAATAGATGATTTCTTTCTTAATCAAATTGTAATAACATTTATTGGTAAAGAAGTATACAGTGGCTGCCCTGTAATTTCAAGTACAGATTTCCTGGGGCATGTGCTGGTCCTTTTGCTTCTGTTCCTTCCTGTCCTTTTTGCACAACAGCTTGAATGTAAGTCCTAGACATCTGAGTTCAGGGTAGTATACTACAGTGCAATGTAGTGCAGTATAGAAAGCAGTATATGCCATGAATTCAATGTCTTAGGTAATTAATTTATGCAAAAACTGTTAATAAATACCTCCTTCAGTAAATCATTATATTCAACTGTCCCAGTCAGACATGTACACGTATCTGCCCCAGCTTCAAAAACTGTGCTTTTCAATGGTTCATGCAGGACTAGTACAAAGAATGTCAGAGCTGAGCATCAAAGCAAGAAAAGCAGACACCAGTCTTTGTTGCTGCCATGGAATGGAATATGAAACAGTTGCCTGAGTTACCTTTTTTTGTAATACTTTTTTTTTTTTTTTTAATTTTTATTTTGAGTCTTCACAGGGACTGAAACTTGAACTGGGATGGAATCAGGTGTCCACAGGAAGTGTACAAAACATGTAGCAGCTGTAGTGATTTAAGGCTGGTGTAGCAATTCAAGGATTTCTTAGTCTTTCAGCGCAGTTAAAAGGGTTGATGAAGATCTGAAATACACAAAGTATGTGGAAAATAATAGCTGATTTAAAACCATTGCCATGATTTATTTAAAGATAAATGTTATAAAAGAACAGTAACACAGATTGCTTGAATTCCTAGACTTCAATTGAGTAATAAAGCACAATGAATTTGAACGGTGTGAACTCTTTTCTGTATTTATTTGATACTGTGCAAAAATGTATACAGTGTAAGAAGTAATGTTTTTCTGCACATAACTCACTTCGCTGCAGTACTGATCTTGTCAGTCTCTATTGTTTTGTTTCTTTACCAATGCGGACCTGATATTCCAAAGCTTTTATTGTCATACAGTTTATTTTCCTGACCCTCTGTCAGAGTTTGCATAAACCAGAGCAAATGACTCTGTCCAACCATCTTATCATACTAAATGTCTGTATAAATCTATCAGCTAGCTAGAAAAGGGCTGCATATCCTTCAATGATCTAATATATTAAAAAGAACCATGACAAATCAGAAATCACCATCAAATAGTTTTCCCTTTGCAGAGATCCTCCTTTCCAGTATACCTAGTAGGGCAGTCAGAATATAAACAAGAAAAGAGAAACCATGAGTAGGGGAATGTCTACATAAGTGGACTGAGGATTAGGCTTGTTTTTCTACACGTGCCTGGAATAAGAACAATCATTAATCATGGCTATATTTTCTGTGTGCATTTATTGCCTAGAAAAAATGGGAATGTAGATCTGATAGTGAACCTGCAACAAATTATTACTTAATTATCTTGAAAGTTCATGCACATATTTGCATGAATTAAACATATGGGTGGTCCTCTCTCCATTTTACAATTAATCTCCATTTTTCCATTTCATAAATGGAATGTTATTTTCTTTATTCAGAGAATTGACATCTGAAACTGAAAGATACTGTGAAATTTGTTTCTTTATTTTTTTAGATGGTTTTACATAGGTACTCAACCACTTGCAAAAGCATCCCTATTTCTTTCCTATAATGTATGCATCATTGTCATCTACTCTTTCATACATAAAACAGTATTCAGTGTTTTGTACTTGGGTCCTACTTGGAAAGATTATCTTAGGAAAAAAAATCATCCAGACTAAACCAAATTAAAAAACCCAAAAGAAAAACAAAAAACCACCAAACCAAATAACAAAAAATGCCCACAAAGCTTTCTCCAGACAGTATTTGTTATCATCTAAGATGTGTGTAAATATACACTTTGTACTTCTTATTACAAGCAATAAAAGACTCTTCAGAACATGCTGCTGTTGTCCTGTCCTCAATATGCACTTTAGAACCGATTAAAGCATCACAGCTCTTCATTACTGGTGTTCCAGTCCTCCTGATACTTAATCACACATGTCGAACATATGCCAGACAATGCTGGATGTCAAGAAAGTCAACATTCATATTTTCCGTACTTCCTCAAATACTTCAGCTAATATATTCTCTCCATCTGTTGCAGAAAAGCAAAGATAATGATAACACAGTGATGCTGAAGCTATCTGCTAAATCTAGTCTATTACTGTCAAAGGCTGAGACTACTTAAATACTGTAGGTTGGTAGAGATCAACTAAGTTCCCTGAGCAGCCTTGAAAATCTCAGCCAAGATTCCTGCATTTTACCTTTGTCTGCCAGAGGAAACTGAATTTCTCATTGTGCTTTTCATACCTTGTGCAGCTACCCTGCTGCATAACCTGCCGCATAATTCTTAGGCATTTTCTCTCTTACTCATAATCTGTTCTTATCCAACAACCAGGTCTTAATTTGTGAGCAATCAGACACATATCATGCCATTATACACCCTCTTTTTACTTTCCTCATATATGAAACGTTTTTCATCAGCAGGTCCCAGACATACAGTGACAGCCCTCTGTATACCTAATGGCATGGATGACCTCACTTAGAAATTCTAGTCCCTAAAGGAACATGGAATAGTGTATGTAATAATAAGGGAATGGAGGAAATTCACTGTTAGCTGTCAAAGAGGATTTTCACCATCAGCATTAACCATATAATATAGTGGCAGTGGAGGGCAATGAATGTGGAGAGAAGTGAGAGCAATCAGCAAGCTTTCATTCAGTGAGATGGAAGAGCTTGTCAAAGACACAAACAACTAATCAGTTGCCAGCACTGATTGATGTCCTAGCCTGCATTCAAATCTATCATTGTGACCAAGTAGTGCCTATCGTTTACCCAGCAGATGGATAAACTAGAAGTAATATATGGCATCTAAGCAAATAGATCATTAATTCTGCTTAATATGTGGGGCTAAAGTTTAAATCTTTTTCTAAATAGCAATCTTTCCCTTCAAGGAGGAAAAAATAAAAAGCTAAAAAAAAAAAAATCTACTAGGCAATACAGATTTTTTCTTTTTTTTTTTTTTAGAAGTTAAAAATTTGCTGCATCGGATTTTATTTCAGTTTATGTGTCACATTTGTCACTGAGTATTAAATCTACCAGGAAATCTATTAAAATATTAATTAAAATTGTTAAAGAAGTTAAGAAATTATATGCCAGCAGAGACACAGGACTGTTGTTCTGGGTCTGCTTCTTGTGCTTTACACTTTTTTATGCCCCAAAGTAATACCAAGCTCAGCCCAGCTACACTATTACCCTTGACTTTGTATTATTTTTTCTGAGTATGACATGAAAATTTTAAATGCAGATATACAGTTAATTGGATTTTATTATTGCTTGACTTCTTCCTAATTGCAGGGCATGGTATCGAATAATTTCTTAATGGTTTGTAAATTCCACATTTTACACCAATCAGCATCAAAGTCAGTAGATCTTGGCACATGTTTTTGTAAAATATTAATTCAGGTCATAATTACTGGAAATATTGAGGTCTTCACTGATATAAATTAGAGCTGTCTTAGGACTGGAGAGGAGGAAGTAAGCAGTCTGCAGTTCTCCAAACCGAGGCTTGGCTTCTACATTCTGTCAGTCATCAATAAGGAAAAATGTAGATGTTAGTAATTACGAAATAGCATCTCAATTTGCTGCATACACTATAATGAAACAAAACCATAATTTCTGAACCAGCCAGGAGTATGTTTTCTATGGGTTTGCATTTTACTAAGACACTCTGGTTTGTTTCAAACATTACCATTAGCCTCTCATCAGTAGGGTACTGTTAATAAATAGTTAATGGTTTCATTCATGATTTGTATCTTCTGAAATTATAAATTATTAATATCAGGCAACCACAATAAACATAAATATTTATATACAAAATTTTGCTTAATATACTTCATTTTTAAG
>JAVFHW010068007.1:0-48867 GCA_032159205.1 Eurystomus glaucurus suahelicus | reverse complement strand
AAGGAAAGGAAAAGAAAGGAAAGGAAAGGAAAGGAAAGAAAAGACAAGGCAGGAAAGGCAGGGCAACACTGTGTAGGTTAAGGCAAGGCAAAACAAGGCAGTTTAGGTCATGGGAAGGCAAGTCATTGTAGTGCAAGGCAAGGCAAGGCAAGGTAAAGGCAAGGTAAGGAAAGGCAAGTTATTGTAGGGCAAGGCAAGGCAGTGTAGGTTAAGGCAAGGGAAGGCAACTCAAAGTAAGGCAAGGCAGTTTAGGTCAAGGTTAGACAAGGCAAGGCAAGGCAAGTCAAGGCCAGGCAATGCCAGGCAAGGTAAGGCAAGGGAGTGTACCTCAAGGCAAGGGAGTGTACCTCAAGGCAAGAGAGTGTACCTCGAGGCAAGACAGTGCAAGTCAAGGCAATGCAAGGCAAGGCAAGGCAGTGTAGGTTAAAGCAAGGCAATGCAAGGCAAGGGTGCCCTTCCCTTCCTTTCTCTTTCCCTCTCAATTACCATTTAATTTGACCTTCTTGGCTAGATGTGCAGTATGAAACCTTTCATTCAGTTCCTGTGCTCTAATGATTTGATGAGTTGGTCTTCAAATAATATGCATGAAAAGAGAGCATCAATGCCTTACATCGACCTTATGTTTTCACTGGTCAAATAAGCAACACAGCTTAGCATCTGAGGTTGAACAAAACCAGAAACTGCCTCTTTGTGGAACAATAGTTGTTATTAGCTTATGTGTTGCTGGTTGAGCAACTGAGAACTCAAAACACGAAGACAAACACACTCACACATATATAGTCTTTTATCCTCCAGGTTTTTAGTGGTCTAGTAGATTGAACATTTCTAATGAAGTGCCTGCAGATCTGAATGCTACATGAACCTTTAGAGAGTCTCCCATACTTAATGCTATCTTTTTGAACTCTGATCAAAATTCCTGAATTCTAAATGGGTGGTTATTACATAAATTAGAAGGACGAAGAGAGTTGGTTCTAGACGAGTGATGTGACCAGCATAAAACTACAGAATGACTATTTAAATTGAGCTAATAGAGGAAAAAAGAGATAGTAAAGTTACAGGATTTCTTTAATATTTTTTTTTATGTAGAATTTCTTTTTGTTTCTATTTGTAAAAGCGATAATTTTCAAGGCCTCCTTTCAAGTCATGAATATTTCACCCAAAGCTCTCCCTGAGAGGGAGAGAAACATCTTTTCAACCAGCTGGTGCAGGGTTATATTTGGCTTATGGAGCCTGGATTTAGTTATTGACTTAGAAGCCCATAAATACCCCCTTAACAACAGTGCCGTATGTAATACACATCATGGGGGAACTCCTTTAACACAGATTTCTAAGGTATCTAGCCTGCTTATGTACTAAAAAAACAATACACAGAAAAGCAGAAGACTTGAATTTCAGATTGATACAATCCTTAGGCTGGCAGAAGCTAGGGAGTCTTCAATAACAAAATAAACTCTGGGAATTTCTTTAATGAAGAAGGAAGCTAAAACCTTTTCACTAGTCCTTAGAACCATTTTCAAATTTTTTTGCATGATGCCTTAGTGAAAGATGCTGGATTGATAAAGCCGAGGAATGATATAAGCTTTATGCAAGCCACATATGTGGTAAAACTAGCAACTATACAAGCCTTCTTGTAACACCAATTGGGCTGCCATCAAAGACTATTTTCCTCACAGCTCAAGTTTTAACATTATTTGGTTTCAATTAAACATTCTAATGTTTTTTTTCCTCATGAGGCAATTAAAGTGATTCTTCAGAGTTAGTCAATTCACTCTTTTTGGTAAAATTACTTATAAAATATCTTTTTTAATATTTGCAAATTCTCTTATTCATTTGCCTGACAAAAATAATATAACGTCTGTACATGATGAATAGTTCAATGCATGTGTTGTGCAGGCATGTAACAGCTGGGATCTATCAGTGCCAAGTGATAATTAAACAAAGTTGGCAACATAACTCTGGGAGAAGTTTTGTATGCAAAAGAGAACCATATATCTTCTGTTATGAAGTATCTTGTCGGTGTGTGAAAAATGCACTCAAATGAATTTCTGGGGTTGTTTTTTTTTTGTTTAATCATTTACAAAATGTTGTTGTGGTTTAGACCCAGCCAGTACCTGAGCACCACATGACCACCCAGCTGATGCCCCAAACCCCATACAGGAAGGGGAAGAGGGAGGAAAATACAAAAACAGTAAGAAGAACAATAGTAACAATAACAGTGAGGAGACAATATACAAAACAAGTGATATAAAGCGTACAGACTGTGAGATCTGAAACAAACATGATCACCCCTGGCTCAAACTTTGTGCTCTTTAGGGAAAGTGTTTGAAGATTATTTTGACAATGTCCTATGTTCTTGACTATCTTGCAACTTTTAGCTCTTTAAGTCAGCTCAACATGTCTTACAGTATCTGTTCACTAAGTAAAAGCCAAATGGACTATTCCTTCAGCCAGTTCATTTTACAGGAGCTACATCTGTGAATAAATAGAAAGCACTCACTGCTTTATCTGCCCCTCAGCAAAGTGGTAATATTTTTACCTCAGTTTGTCTTTTCAAATTAATTATTGCTGAGCATTTGGAACCCAGGGAATATCTAGGGCAGTGGTTTTATACTGTGGGTCTCTCATTTTCTTCTTTTGTCCTTTCCTTTACTTCTGGTCACTTAGTTCTTTTACAGTATTAACTGTATTAATTCTTAGTACCTCTTGGTACTTGCCATCAAACACACTTGCTGCTATTAGGTCTACAGTAACATGAAGGATAAACTTTTCACTAGTATTTTCTTTTTTCCCCAGTATAATATGGAAAAACAGACAATAAGCAAGTTTAGAATATTAGAAAGGTTACTAGAATGCCTTCAGATTTCCAGGTTATTAAAACAGCAGTTTTGAGACTGGTTGTAGTAATTGAGAAACTTTATAGATTGTGTCGGTTGTATATTGTAACATTGCAGACCTTGGAATACAGCTTGAAAGTTTTTCAGCCAGATATGTGTTCTGTAAATGCATCACAGAAGAGTATCACAGTCTGCAAAGTATTCTATTTAGAGCCTCTATCTCTCACTAAGTACAATAATGTTTCCTGAGGAAATGTAGCTGGTTATTATTGTGGGAATACAGCGGTCACTGAGGTGACATTATGTAGGAACTTTTCAATGTAGATCAATATTGGCAATTCATTTGAGTGGATGTGAAATTTCCAGTGTCAGTCCTTAATGTTGAAAAAGAGTAATGGAAGACAGGATGCAGAAGTAAAGGGGAGGCAGTGATAAAAGCGAGCAAACTGTTATATATTAGAATGGGAAGGGAGAAGGAGCAGGGAAAACAAAAGCTAGAAGTGTATGACTAATTTACTTACTTGCATGGCAGACTACTAAAGAAAGGTCCAGCACACAGGTGTGTGTTGAGTTCCCTGCTATGACAATGATTGCATGTGACATCAAGTAGTTATTACTCTAATTTTGCAGCCTTTTCCTCCTGAATATACGCTGGTGAAGACTATTTAAAAAATGCGAAGTGAAAAAACAATAATTACCTCCCCATTTGCAGTAAGACATAGACATACCTTTTCCATACATAGAAGAAGCCTGTGGTTGCCTTTCATACTGCTGTAGATTACTTTTGGAGTTAAAAAACTAGCCTGAGCACCTATGCAAGTATTTGCAATTAGTGTGACTAGTAGACTTCACCAGTAGGAGAAGTAAGCATTCTAGCAATTGGAACTATGAGGCATCTACAGTACAAAAGATACTATAGTAAGAACTAGGGACAGAAAGCAATAGCATGTAATAGACTCATAGAATCATAGAATCATTCAGGTTGGAAAAGACACTTGGGATCATCGAGTCCAACCATCAACCCTACTCTACAAAGTTCTCCCCTAAACCATATCCCCCACTAAAGGGGGACATCTAAATGACCCTTAAACACATCCAGGGATGGTGACTCAACCACCTCCCTGGGCAGCCTATTCCAGTATCTGACTACTCTTTTTGTGAAAACTTTTTTCCTAACATCCAGTCTAAACCTACCCTGTTGCAGCTTGAAACCATTCCATCTTGTTCTATTGCTAATTACCTGTGAGAAGAGACCAGCACCAACCTCTCTACAATGTCCTTTCAGGTAGTTGTAGAGAGTGATGAGATCTCTCCTTAGCCTCCTCTTCCTCAAACTAAACAGTCCCAGTTCCTTTGATAGCTCTTCATAAGATTTATTCTTCAGGCCCTTCACCAGCTTTGTTGCTCTTCTCTGCACTTGCTCCAGCACCTCGATGTCTCTCTTGTATTGAGGTGCCCAAAACTGGACACAATACTCAAAGTGTGGCCTCAGCAGTGCTGAGTACAGGGGCATAAGCACCTCCCTACTTCTGCTGTTTGCACTATTGCTATTACAAGCCAGGATGCCTTTGTCTTTCTTGGCCACCTGGGCACACTGCTGGCTCATGTTCAGCCACTTGTCAATTAAAACCCTCAGGTCGTTTTCTGCCAGAAAGCTTTCTAGCCACACTTCCCCAAGCCTGTAGTATTGCATGGTGTTGTTGAAGCCGTTAACGTTGGCCCATCAATCCAATCTATCCAAGTCTCTCTGTAGAGCCTCTCTATGCTCATGCAGATCAACACTCCCACTTAACTTGGTGTCATTTGCAAACTTACTGATGATACACTCTATGTCCTTATCAAGATCATCAATAAAGATGTTTGTTAAACAGAAATGGTACCCAACACTGAGCCCTGAGGAACGCCACTTGTGACCAGCCACCAGTCAGTCGTTATGGTCCTGAAATCCTTGGGTTCTTTCTGTTAGTTGTTATCACTTCATTGTAGGTGAGTGACTCATATTTAGTAAACGGTTTTCACAGTTCTCATAAACAGCATGAGGTATGTCCGGCTCACCTTTCTACTACTCAAATATTTGTGAATCACACTAATGAAGAAATTACAAGCAAGGAATTTTTGTGTAGGCAGAAAGAGGAACCCAAAAGGACTGAACCTACTTGAAGCAAACCAGCTATAACAGTGTGGTTTACCTTAAAATAGTGTTTAAACTTCAAGAATTAAATTAGATGGTTGTTCATGCTAGGAGGCAACAACCTTCACAATGATCAGCAGAAAAAGCAGAGTAGCAAGCATAGCACTGAAATGGAAGGACTGGTTCTTCAATCACAGGCCACCTTTAGCAAGTTTGTCTTTATCACGGGATGTGGAAAGGCATTCATCACTTCTTATGGATTTTAGTTTTTAAAGAAGTTAAAGCTATTTTAAACTAATTAATCAATGAAAATAATGAAGTTAATTTTATTTATTAAAGTAGCCATGGAAGGGGAAAACCGTTATAAGAAGTTGGAAAACTATTTTCAAAAGAAATCAGATTGTACCCCTTTCTCTTGATCTGACTTTATTCCCCTGTCCAGAAAGGGAAGATTTCTTTTTAATTTCAATAGAATATATATGTCATACATATATCTATATACATGAGCAATTTAGCAAAATCAAGCCCACTTGCAGAACTGGCTAGTAATAAACCAGGAAGAATAGATCCAAATTAACATTCCAGCTGAAAATAATCTCTAGATGGGTTCATGCTTAGTCCTTTACCAGCATAGTTGGATAAAATATACGGCTTTTTGTTTTAAGGCCCATTATGCTTAGTGGTATTTAGAAAAAGCTGCAAAAATATGCATATCTGAGGAACTACAGTGACTCCTGATCACTTTTATCTCCTCAAATGTTTTTCAAGGGTTGTTTCAGATGATGGAAGAGTAACACTTCTTCTATCGCTTCATGGATGTTTCTGATAAACTGTTCTTCAAGTAGCAAGCCCAAAAATAGTAAGACTTTGACTCTGTAATGAAATTTAATTGGATGCAAATGGTTTTTTGGTGTGCTGTTTTCTGAACATAGAGACTTCAATGTGTCAGCTGCTACAATGAGACATTAATTTGCCTGTGAAACACAGAAGTGATGTAGCAAATTTTAGAGAAAACAAACAAAAAAACCTTGCAGAGCATAGAGTACGTCAGGCATAGCACAGTGCATTCTTGCCTAAATTTCTCTGCTTTCAAGGACTATGGCTATGAAATATAAAGTTGTGACACTGGTTTCTTTCTATCTTCTTGTAGTAACTCATCATTACACAAAACAGCAGGACCACTTTTTCCTGTAATAAGTAGTTTGTAAGGAAGCTTTGCAGTGCTGCAGTTGTACAGAACATTGACATTCACCATGCCTTCTCTGTATAGCTTCTGAGGAAGGTTATATGGGGACACGTGAAAGAGTCTGTGAGCTTGCTGATGGTCAATGAATTAATGAAAACCTTCCAACACATAGGAGGCATTAAAAATGCTGTCAACAATATGCAAAAGTAACAGTTTCGAGTAAATGTTTTATGGCTATATGCAACATTTAAAATATTAAAAATATCTTATTTCTTCTCTGGAGAACTGTACACTTTTTAAGAAGGAAAATCTATATTGTCAAGGTAAATAAAAGGTGTATGTGAATTATTAGGACTGAATAAGTAAAACCAGCTCTGGTTTTAAAAAAGCAAATGTTTTCAAAAGCAAAAAATTCTTACATTTTTTTAGATTTTTTTTTTTTCTTGAAAGAGATTTTTCCCTTAAAATCTTCCAGGTTTTTGGAAGCATTTTAATATTTTTTACTCAAATCTGACCAGTCCATGAACAACATTTCATACCAAAATATCAGTATTGTTGTTCATGTGTGATTAATTGTTGGAACAATAACACTTTGTTAGGAATCTGAAAATTAACTTGGTGTATCCTTGAATAAGAACGGGAAGTATTATTTAAAATGAGGATACAGGCTGTCAGATGCACAGTCTATGCAACTGGATATACCCATTCCCTCCTGAGGAAAACATTTATTCTAAAGCTACTTTAATTTACAATAGTTTATTAAAGGGAGGTATCTAATCTCCCTCTTAAATGCAAAAAAAAATGAAGCAACACAAACCATACTTTCTTGCAGCATTATGCTACATTTGGCTAATTTTTTTAATATCAAAATCACCTACAGAAACTGCAATGTCCTCCTTTGGTATTGTAGTGCACGAATTGATCTGGGAGGGATGAGCTGCCAGATATTGTATGTTTGTAACCTGTGGAATGCAGTTATTTACTTAGTTTGGAGGGACTATGTTATACTCTAGTAATTTGCCTTGTGAAATTTATTACCCTGCTATAACTCATTCTTTATACTACTGTAGTTTGTATCACAAAGGTATAGTTTTCTGTTACTTCAATATAAAGGACAAATAAGCCCAGAGGAGCTAAATCTCCAGTATATAGTTGCTCATTATGTTCATTCTGCATTTTACTACTTTTTCCTTATTCTGGGGCTGTATGATGCTCAATGTCTTCCTACAGTTTCACTCTAACTTGAAATACATTTGGTAAATACATTATGGTAAAAATATGCAAACTTTTTTTCAGAGTTAAATAATGAGTAATTAAATATATATTGAGTGGCCTTACACTACTTTCACAAGATATGTTGGCATGCATTCTCAACTTCTAATATTTATAGTCCTTACAATATATTGCATTGCTGCTTTATTTTTCTTTTGAAAGTCCCTACTAAAGTAGCCATGATTTTTCAATATGCTTTGATAGTATCATACAAAATCAGATATTAAATGTACATTTCAACAGAAAAATGAGACATATCTTAAAATAAATAGACTGTGTGAGAAAAAATTACCATGCAAATAGAATGCAAATGAGCAGAAGAGAGAAAGGAACTATGGTAGAATATGCTTATAAATTAAACGGGAAAAGTAGGTTACAGAGGGGGAAAAGAATAGGTGCTGGCTTTATGTGATAGGCAATCTTATAATTTATTTAGTTCATAATTTATTTACAACAGCGTTCATGCATCAAAGACAATATAGACACATTCAAAAATGGATAGTTGATCTGCCTGCACTCCAGAAACTGTGCTGCAAGATCATTCAAAAATCCTACTCATAGTATTAGCAGTTCATTTTCAACCCGTGAAGCAAGAACCCCTTTCAGAGCGAATGTGTATGGAAAAATGAGTTAAGCTGATGTGAGAGAAGGCTGTTCCACTGAGCTGCCATCCCCCTTGTATTACTTTTTGGTTCTGAGAAGCATTACTGAGTAGCAACAATTAAAATTACAAATCACATGAAACAGAAAAGTTCCAAATCTTTGGTTACCAGATGCTTATTCCTATATTGAAGCTATGCGTCTAATAAAAATATTATTTTAGACTTATTTCATGTTGTTTCATTGGACCCTAGTTCGGCCAAGCACTTTCAGCAGACATAAATCCCTTTAATGTCAGAAGTACTTGATTATATGCTAACAGTTAAGTATATGCTTAAATGGTTTTTGTGCCGGTGCTAAGCATTGTGTCATTATCTGTGGTAGGAAAGATATGATATGTCTGTAGATAATGCTGAAGTGAAGTTTCAAATTCTAAGTGTACCAAATGCCTGCTATTTATATCTTTTCATGAGTATTTCTATGCTGAATTTAAGGCTGACTTATCTAAGTCTTCTAATGTTCACAAAACACACAATTGTGGTCACAAGTCAAATTACCATACTCCACTGAGCAGTCAAGAATTTGCTTCACCAGAATGTTGCTGAAATAAAAGCAGAAGGTGACATGTTTTTAATAAGCAGAGCTCATTTTACTGAAAAAAAATATGCCTAAAATGACTTATTTTAAAAATATTAAAACAAGATATTTCCAACAATGTCTGAGGCAAATGGTCTATTCCTAAATATATTATTGTTACTTGATTCTGCTCACAGTTATATTCCATATAAATAACTTGAAAATTACATTGCGGTGTTTGACTGGCAAATAAGAAATAATTGAAATAATAATGAATAACAAATAATGGAAAATAGTATGATCTTCTCCCAAAAAGTCAAATCATTCTTTTCAATTTTTACATTAACTCTGTTATTTTAAAGAGGAACAGTAGATAAGATGCAGCAAATCATATCCATTTTCTTTTTAGTGTAGCTGAAAAAGCTGTAGTAGCAACACCATAGCTCATCACCAAGCCAAACAGCTCATGTAAATCTTGTTGCTCATCTAGGATCAGCTTGTGTTTGCTTAGTCCTGTGACTCCCATTCTCAGAGTGGAGGAAAGTAAATAAATTAATATTCAACTTATTTCATGCCTTGTATAAAAGGAAACCTCAGACTGGATTCTTCACTTTGAGAGGAATATAGGAAGCCATTCAGGAAAAAAAAGATGAGGAAGACACAAGTAAACAGGCCTAGCCAAGACTGTATCCTCACTGCTCAAGTATCTTTCAGAATAATATGGGAAACTATTTTCAAATCAATCTAGGAATTTCAAGGAGATTGTAATGAAATTCAGTCCAGTGCACCACAAGCATACTAAGCTTAGGTTTTCATTTAAAGGATTATTTGTCAAGAAAGATCTAACACTTAACGTGTGGTCTGAACAGTAACAGAGTCTGGAAACACATGAAAAAATGAACCATTATTGAGGCAGTAAGAAATAGGAGAAATGACCTGCCTATAACATGATCACTGATAGCAAGCGTGGAATTGTAAATGTTGCTATGGCTCTGGCAGACTGCCAGGGACATTTAATCTTCTGGGTCTTCTGGCAGCAACTGTCAATCATGCAAAAACTTTTTGAATGCAGGCAGGAGTTGTGCCATCTCTTGGCCCCACCAACAGCAGTGTGATTTGAGACAATAATTTGTACCTTACATGAACAATATATGGAGTATATTGTCTCTTTGACAGTGTCAGGGCACCGGGTTTCAGGAGGAAGAGCATTGGCAGCCTGTCTATGCTGCTGAAACTGGTCAAGGGCAGGGTATTAGGAGACCAGTTGGCTTAATGTTGGAAGTTAGACATTAACACAAAATTTAACTTAATGTCTTCACTTCAATGGCTTATACATATCATTGTTTATCTTCATTAAAGCCATATGTGAAAGTCTTAAAGAGTCATGTGCAAATCTTGTTACAGGATATCAGAGCTGATCTTTCAAGATAACGAATTAGAACTATCCATTTTACTTCAATTATTGTCTCATTCAATTATTAGTTGGTAATGAAAATTGTTTTCATTGTTTAGAGAAGGGCAACTTGCTACCTCAGGCCTTCAGGTGTTACTCCTTGTAAAAAAACAAAACAAAACAAAACAAAACATTCAGGTTACGTTGCTGAATGCTTCCTTGCTCTCCAAAGAATATGCTCTATTCTAATTGACTTGTCTTCCACAAAACAAATACACAGGGAATGGCTGTCTTTATTAAAGCATCTTCATTTAGATTTCTCATTGTAAGCTTGTTTGGTCCATCAGGATAAAATCAGAACTCTTGGACTTATATCGCTGCTGTTTCAAATTACTTATCTTTGCATGGCCTACCCTTTCAACAATAGTAAAGTATCAATTAAAACTAATAGATGTTGAACTTCACTGTATTTCTCATTAATATCTCAGAGTCCATTACATTTTTCATTAAGAATGATTGGTGTAGAACATTGCTTCTATGATCACCTTACTATTTTATCCATATTTTAAAGTAACACTTTTGTCCTTTGTGCAATTGTGTAACTCTTTCTCAACATAAAATACATGTTTTTCTTTTGTTTATAATTTGCTATACCACCTCTTATTGCAGGATTCACAGAATCATAGGATGATAGGGGTTGGAACGGACCTCTGGAGATCATCTAGTCCAATCCCCCTGTCAAAATAGATTCATCTAGGGTAGGCTACACAGGAATGTGTCCAGATGGGTCTTGAAAGTCTCCAGAGAAGGAGCCTCCAGAATCTTTCTGGGCAACCTTGTTTTGCTATTCCTTTCTGTACCCTGTGTATTACCACAACTACCGTGCAAAATCAATCCTTTCTGTTGTTTTGGGTTCCTTATATTTTTCAGAAAGGCTCCCTTAGGAGTATTCAGTCCTTACAGCCCCTTTTCTCACTTCTGTTCCATGCTTAACAGATCAACACTTGTGATTATCTGCTAATAACTGACAAAGGTAGAACTGCTTATTTAATTTAGAAAAGGTGCCTTGTCACGGTAGTTTCAAATTCATGATTGGGAAAAAGTGGTCGATCTGGTTTGATTTTTTTTTTTTCCTGAGAAAGTATTTGAATTTTAATAGTTTAGGTGAATGAGGAATGGGAGGCATAAATTTATGACCTATTATTTCAAAGATTATGACATCTCCATCCCAGCAGACATAAATGCCTTTCAGTACCATTTTGAAATCTAATTGATTGAGTCTACAATTTTAAACAAAAATGCATTTTTATACCCAGAAAGGGAATAAAGATGGCTAAATATCTTCTCTCAATGATGAACTAAAAAAATCAACAAGCACTCAAACAGAAAAGCTTCTGTAAATATTGTCTTAATTTTTAAAATTACCCACTTCAGTCATGCATTCATTTTAGTAACACCTTAAAAAAAACCTGAGTATTTGTTTTTATTGTCTAAAATTAATCCCACAGACATACGTACAATATTTTTTCATCTTTATGGTACTTCAAGGATTTGCCACCTTCTTCTTGTTTGATTATTTGTAATTGACATACATATTTCTAAACTCAGAGCACATGCCCTGTATAATTGCAATGATTTCTAGTCATACCTTAGACGGGAAAAAACTGTTGTAGTAGTTTAAGTTCTCATTCAACATTTTTTCACAATAATAAAATTATTCTCTGGGCTGTAAAAGGTTAGATTCACTGGATAACACATATATAATGAATAATCAGCTTCTATATGTTTTCGTTATTACAGCATTGGCAAATTTGTTCCACATTTCAATGCTTAGGAATGCTAAAACTGAAAATGTTTTTTGGTGCTTCTGTTGAGGAAGAAGTTGTTTTCAATGTGCAACTCATAAAGAAAGTAATGTAGAGAACAGATTTCTAAGGGAATTTTAAAAAATAATGGAGTAGTTGTGGCTTCATTGATTTTTATATTACAAGACTAAACCCAACTAAATAATCAAATAACCAGCAAAAATACAACTCTTACAGTGAATGAAAAGCAGGCAAGTGATGAAACAGGAGTATCCTATGAATGAAAGCTTGCTGAAATTTGCATCTTTATCTTTCAGTTTTATGTGTTATCTGAACAGATGTGCAGATATGAATTTAAATGCTTGTTAATTTACTTGACATTTTTCTGCACAGACTTTTTATCTTTTATTTTTTTTTCAATTTATTTCTATTTCATTTTATTCTTGCATCTTGAGTTCTCTTAGATAACTGTGCCTCTCCTTGATATCATGTAAAATTTGCAATGCTCTTGACTCTTGAAGATTAGGCATTAAGTTATTGGCAATTGAAGATATAGTTACTTTACGTTGAGAAGATCGAAAGTGAGGGTACCAAATCATAAAGATCATTTTAAGAAATGTATTTTCACTACACAAACTATTTGGTTTCCTGACCAGTCAGAACAAGCTGAAGGTTTTACTAATGAAATATTGATTGTTGCCAGTCCTGTGACAGTGGTATCACTTAAGACAGTGTAAATAAGCAGCAGCCCAGGGGTCAGAGTCACCAATATTGAAACAGGGATGTCACAGCCATTGATCTGCGACTCATTAGGGTGCAGACTGAACATTACTGTGAGATTGTGCTAGTGAGATGGATCACCATTTGCAAATGGAAGATGCAGAGTGATTTTACTGTCTTTTCCTGAGAAATGTATGCAGTTTTCCAACAACAGGGAGATTTGTGGTTACACAAATCAAGTCTATTATGGAAAGGATATTTGTCTTGGAGCTCTAAATTGCTTTTACAGACTCTTCGATGATAAACCCTGAAGCAAGATAGAGGCAACGTAGTTGCAGTTTCAGTCTGCAAAGGTAGGAATTGTAGCACAAAGCCATTGGAGGATTTGAGAAGCCTTTGCTCCTTTCCATAATAACTTCAAGGACAGTGTTTCCATGCCTTGAGGGCTTTCAGGAGTTATTGGTGTAAGGTAGTTCCTGAATGCCCAAATGTCATTGAGGAAAGTTAGACTTATTAATTTATTCCTACTGGCTAAACAGAAAGACAATAGTTACAGACTACTGTGGAGGAATATAGAGATACAATTTAAAATACTGCAAACCAGTGCCCTAAGAAGCCTGTTAGACTGTGGAAGTCTTGAAGAAGATTAGTGTAAAGGCAGAGCCTGTAGAACAGTCTCAGAGAAGAGACTGTTTGCATTTCCCTGTGGAAAAAAGTAATAGCCTGCCTGATGTTCAAGCTATACACTTCTAAAAGAAAGCTGAATCCTGATTGCTGTATTTCAGCCTAAAATATTCAAATCTATTACACTGGAACCAGTACAAAATATTCAATAATTCATTTCTGTACAATCCTTATGGTTTGGAGTTTTTTAGTCTTTGACATAAATTATGGTAACAAGTCTCATGATGACTAATTGGAACTAATTACTTCTTAGAACAAATTAGAGAGGGTGAAATGAGAGGGGTGAATCCCAAAAAATCCCTTCTGTAGAATAAGTGAGTGGGTGTATTGTTCCTGAGCAGCTGAGTTGCTAAGTACTTTGAATGCTCCCTGTGATCTTATAATCCTAAAAATTCTCAACAAAATACCCATACATGTAATTTGAAACTTACTCTTCTGCATGAAGTTTAGGATTAATACATAGTGACTTTAGTTTTCCATCATGAAGTGGAATTAATTTAATCATTTTATTTAATCATTACTTTATACAAGTGATTATTAGAATGCATTAAAACTCTCCAAATCAAAAAATAGTGGAAAACAAATGAAGGATGTATGTGGATGATACCTGCTAAAAGTGATTTTTTCCAATTGAGTATTTTCACAGAAGAGCTAATCACAGGCTTCCTATTGCAGTGTTTTCTCCCAATTCATTTTTACAGTGACTGTTACTTTTGGTCCCTGGTACTGATTGATATATACATATCTAAAAGGCACCACACTCCAGTCGAATACCTTCCTGAATGACAAGATTCATCAAAGGATTCTAAATAGTATAAAACCACCTGAAATATGTGAGACATTATCAATAGCTGCTACAGCTCTATGTTTTTTAAGGTGGACTGTGGTTTTCCACTTTGACCTCTTTCTCAGCAAACTTGTGCTTGTGCAGAGTACTGCCATTGGAATTCAAAAGAAGTATATCTCCTTAAATGTCTTAAGTATTCCTTTCTCTTTGTATGTTTATATTCTTTGGGGTCTTAATTGTTGGATACTTCATTGCCTGAATCATTGCCAGACTATGAATCCTGCAACTGCAACTTGTTCATGACAGTATTAAATTAAATGGGATGCTTTAATAGCCTATTGCATACAGTGTTCACAATCACTATATCTTACAAAGTTTTATTTCAGTATTGAAATACTAGATGTGAAATAATAAAGAAGCCATTACATAGATTTTTTGAAACAAATATTTTCATTACTGTAATCATAACATTTAATCAAGTACTACTCTTACTATTGAGATCGACAGTACTGCACTTTGAAATATTTAACTCAGAATGGGAATCAAGAGGCACACAAAGCCTTAGAAATCCTGTCTTTCTACAGTTGTATTTTACAATAATAAGTGCCTCTATAGATATTTAGGGTAATATATTTACTTCAGTGGAACACAGTTTCAAAAACAAATGTGAAATTCATCCTCCATGATTGCAAATTTGCACCAAATTCATAGAGATTTAGTTAATTCATATTGTTAACTCTCAGTGTCACTCCAAAGAAGATTCTTCCTTCTCTACAGGTCATATTCATCTGGTGTTAATGAAAATCTCTAAAACACTATTGTATTGCACAGATTCTGCTATTCTTGCATACTTTTTTTCTGCATTTTTGAAATACTGTTTGACTTTATAATAACAATATTTAGTTAATGTGTGCACAAACATATTTTACAGCTAAGCTTTAATCACTTTCAAGGCTAGATTCTTGTTTACTGGTCTTCAGAAATTAATCAGTGCCAGTGAATTGTTAAGAGAAAAATAATGGGACATTGATGAAGTAGCTACAATTTGTGCACTGGCTATAAAAATTAGATTATGCAAAACTAAATCAAGATCTTAAAAGATAATATTAAGGCAAGATCTTTTCCTAACTTGCATTGCAAATTGTGATGGTTAAAGGTGCAGTAATTATATCATAGTAATATCAAAAGAGGGCAATGTTTTAACAAATACTTGAAAAAAGTCAATCTACCTGTATGGATAGATCTAGGGCAGTATTCAGGAAACAGTGTCTTAACAGGCAGCTCAGGTTTCTAAAGATTTCTTTATTGTTATTATAAATGAGTGAAATTCTATCTTCTGTGAGTGAAGTGACTTTACAGACAAAAATCTGTATCCCTCATGGCTAGGGAAGAGGATAATGTATATAAAAGAGGTTAATCTCCAGATACACAAAAATGTTAGGAATAGTACGTCAGGTGAACAAACACTTACGTTGGAGAAAGAGAAGAGAGACATAGGTGCTGATCTTTGTCTGCTTCAGAAGTTATATGTTTCCAACATACTATAAGAAGAAAAAAAAATCTGTGGCTGTCTTATCACAATCTCTTTCTCAGAACAGTCATTTCAGAAAATTTATTTCTCCTTCAAATTCTGCAAATTCTGTTCCAGCAAGGTCGAACTTAAATGTTTGGGGATATATTTGGAATCTTTTTAAAGAAAAGGATGACAAAAACTTTCCTCAGAGTCACAGGAATCTTCTCACACTCCTCATCCAGTATGTCTTATAATTGTCCTAGACACATGTCCTAGATGCCTGCAGTCAGTTCACTTCTGGAGGTAGCACTGAAGATAAGGATAAAAGTTCTGTGTCTGGCTTAAAGTCTTAACAATAAAAAGATAAGGGAAAACAGGAAATTGAAAGAAGGCAGGAAGTACTGAAATAAAAAGTGCTGGAAACTTCCTCACTAGTTCATGTGATTTTTTTTCATTTTTGGGAGGTTTCTTTGTTGCCTTTTTTTTTTTTTTGCTTGTGTTGCAAAGAACAATCTTGTTCTGCACACCTGAATAACTGTATTTCTGATTTTGTTATCATTCTGTCTGCTCCCAGAAAGAGTGCATTCACAGTAGTCAAGGAATTTTCTCTTGTTTCCTACTGGGATTGTGAGCAGCTTTGTCTGTCATTAACTGATACCTTTCCCTGGATGTCTCGCTAGGATCTGCACCAAGCTGAACATGTTTGCTCTCTCTCCTTTCCCTTAAACAAACTATTTGTGATCATTAAGCATTCTAGCTCCCAGTGACAGAGAATTCTAGATGAATTAGTCACTACATCTTCCATCTGTATATTTTGCATCATTGTTTCTGTGCCAGATATTTTCTTAATGGAGACAGAATAACAGTTATGTGATTCTATGGTTCATTTTGCCCTGAGCGGAGAAGTAAACAGACTCCTATAATTGCATGAAAGAAAAGCAGAATACTTAACCGGATCAATTTCTTTCAGTTGTAAAGTACATTTTCACTAAATAAATATTTTTTTAAAAAGGAAAACAAAAACCCAACCCCTCCAAGCTTAACAATACTACCCTCCCCCCCCCCCCAAAAAAAAAAAACACAACCCAGAAATAAAAGATACACCTTTTTAGATTTGACACTAGTTTATTTTCAGCAATGACTCTGCCAGTATGATAACAGACTACTTGCTTCTGCCTGAACTCACAAGTAGTAGTAGAATTCATTGTACCCACAGGTAGTTTTCCTCTTCTACCTGCACTTACAAGAAGCATTATTTCTTCATGTCTAAAACATATTCATGTTTTTTTACAAAATCACTTTAGGATTATATCCCTCCATGCAGTGAAATATGCTGTTGGATAGATAGATGAGAATCCTGACTGGAGAACTGCAAAGGTGAATACAAGGGTTCACCGAGGTGGGGAGTATATCACCACTATCATTGTGCTTTCTAAGGGCTGTCCTGTTGGAGTGAGCATTGTAGTTATATGCATAGCAAGACACGTTCTTCAGCTGAATTTGCAACCTAAATGGGCAAAGTAGAAAGTGAACTGATAATGCCTTGGATTTGTTTCCTTTTTAAAATACCTTCCTACAGAAGGAAAGAGGCATGAATAATGGTAAGATATAAGTGTCTTGGTATTAACCAAGGCCACGCTATCAGTCAATGGAGAAGCTGAGAAAGAATCTAGTCCAAGTCAGCAAGTTGTTGTTTGTTATCAAATTCAAATCCACAACTGAGTTCATGCTCCAGATCTTGTCTAATACAGGATCTGCAATTTTGTCTGATTCTTGTGGGAGGCACTGTGTAGGAAGAGAACACCATTACCATATTTTTCTCTTTTCCGGTAGCAGTGCTAGTTAGAGTCTGGCCCAGGGCCTGTTCTGAGGGAAGAAAGTCTTGGGATCTGGCTTGCTAAAATATTAGTCTTCTTGGTAATACTTCTATACATACCTGTAAAATAAAACTGATGAAAATACTGTAGGACGTATTCCTAAGACACTATGAGGCATTTTGAAGTTACGTAATGAACAACACTACAAAGGGAAGAGATTAATTGTGAGCAAGAAAGCAATAGTGCTCTGTCAGCAGGAATCAAGGGACTAATATGTGCTGGTTTTCCTTTTTTACTGAGCAGCTAAAGCAATGAGATGCCTATGAGAGAACACAGCCCTAAAACCAGACTCACAATACTGAATTACAGCTGTCTCGGACTTGCTTGGACTGCATATCCTGCTGTAATTCACAGTTTGCCTGGCATGGTGTAGTGAGAACCATATGGTTGTAATTAGTGTCTATATGTGCTTTGGTTACTAATAATAGCCCTAAGTGCCTGAAGGGATTTTGTGGTTTTAGTTTACATCTATCTACATTTATCTCTGGTGAAAAGCCTTTGCTGCTTTTTCCTCTCCTTTTTTGGTGAGTCACACCACAGAAGGGATGGACAAGTAGAAAATCTTTATCACGGAATCAATCAATGCTTCAGAATCTACAGGCAAGTACATGTGATAGATGGGAACATATATAGGAAATGTATAATTACATATTTATATTTATGAATAAAATATACATATATATATTTGTATTACTGTATAAAGAAATGTAACAAGGAACTGAATAGAGGAAAAAATGAAAGCTCTTTACCACAGATAGGACTAAGTGGGTTCTAAGGAAAGGAAGATGTGTGGGCTTAACGACAACATTTTGTAACAGCACAATGATGTGGAAAAAAAAGCTCGTTATATAGGGTAAAGTGTATATTCCAAAGCATGCAACAAAATTAGTCTCACTAATGAAACAAACATGGCATGTGGGAAGGGCAATCAAAAGCTAGGTCAATAAATATCAGCAGGAATACAAGCTATGTGGAGCATTAATAGATAATGAGCTAATGCAATGTAGTACAGAAACTGAAACTTCCTGAACAACAACAAAAATGATACAGACCTTTTTAAAATTCCAATACTATTTAAAAGCAAAGAAAAAGGTTTCCTGGATAATTAAAATTAAGACTATTGGAGTCATAGCTATGGAGGAAAAGGAATCCTAATCTAAATTCAGGTACCAGGTGAATTGATTCTGTGTGGCAGTAACAGACTACACAAGGCTGTTTGCTCCTCTGCAAATGCTTATGCTCCTACGCTTCCATAAAGAATCTGACCTCACTGATGCGTAAATCTCCTTCCACCTTTGTCTCTCCTCCATTCTCTTTTGATAGTTTGTGACTTTGACTCAAACTATGCTTCCCTCAAGGGCTATAGCAATGCAATTTGTTGGAAAAGAGAATGGGAAAAGTTGTTGTAAAAGAAAAAAACACCCAAACCAAAACAATAGGCAGAACAGACCACAGCAGTGTATCTCAACTCATTTCACTAAAGCCTTTATTGCCATAATGCATTTATTCTGTTTTCTCTCCATTTTTCTTCCCTCTTCATCATTTCGTTAATCCTGTGTTTCATATACTGAGCTGTCTTGTCGAATACTGGTAGAAGATATCTTCTTATGTATATCTGTGTGCATTTCATAACTCCAAATAGGTTCAGAGTACAGCCTGATGTCAGAATAGACTTTGAACTGGTGAAGAATAAAGCTGTATAATAAGTTCACAATTTATTTTTGTTGGATAACTTAAAGTTTTTTCCAGTTGATTAGATACTTAGTTTTCTTTGATAAATAGAGAGAAAAAAAAACATATTTTAAACTCATTAGCTTTTATTCTTTCAGTTAGCAACAACAACAACAAAAACATTTAAAATGGAACATCCCTTGAAGGACAAAGCAGAAACAGAACAACACTGAAATTCCTCTAATATTTGTTCCTTTTGTGTTTCCTTATTACAAGCATCTGAACTTTAAACTAGCCCTCTGTTATATCAAAGATTTCTCTATAGAATATTTAGATTGAAACTTTGAGTTTTGAAACAGGGAAATGCAAAACTGCTTGACGTGCAAGATTTGGTTGTCATATGGCCTCTTCATGGTGATGGTACCATCCTTACACACTTATAAAAGATAAAGATAAATCAGGAACTAAAATCCCATTCCTTCTTTGTCATATTGACCACATCATGCTTTCTACTGAAATTTGTTGCTTCATTCATCTTCTCTACTGTACCACTGAACTTTTACTTAAGACATACAAGACTCAGTTTCTTCTGGGTATCTGTCTTGTTTACTTTTCCACCATGCTATTCTCAGTCCAGTGCAATCAGCCTTTATACTCACTTACTGCTGGTGAATACCAAAATTGTTACTGTGTTAGGAGCCCTGTGCATCTTAATATGATCTGCAAGGTAACTGGCCTTATTCAGTTCAGGATTCATTCATAGAATCATAGAATCATAGGGGTTGGAAGGCTCCTCTGGAGATCATCTAGTCCAACCCCCCTACCAGAGCAGGATCGCCTAGAGCAGGTCGCATGGGAATGTGTCCAGGAGGGTTTTGAAAATCTCCGGGGAAGGAGCCTCCACAACCTCTCTGGGCAGCCTGTTCCAGTGCTCTGCCACCCTCAAAGTAAAGAAGTTGCTCCTTATGTTTAAGTGCAACTTCCCATATAGAAGTTTGTGCCCATTACCTCTTGTCTTGTTACCAGGCACCACTGAAAAAAGACTGGCCCCACCTCCCCGACAGCCACCCCTCAAGTATTTGTACGCACTAGTAAGATCCTCTCTCAGTCTTCTCTTCTCTAGACTAAAAAGTCCCAAGTCCCTCAGCCTCTCCTCACAGGGAAGATGTTCCATTCCTCTAATGATTTTTGTAGCCCTTCTCTGGACTCTCTCCGGTAGCTCCCTGTCCCTCTTGAACCAGGGAGCCCAGAACTGCACACAGTATTCTAGAGGTGGCCTCACTAGGGCAGAGTAGAAGGGGAAGAGAAACTCCCTGGACCTGCTTGCCACACTTTTCTTGACACACCCCAGGATGCCGTTGGCCTTCTTGGCCACAAGGGCACACTGATTGCTCATGGTCAGCCTGTTGTCCACCAGGACTCCCAGGTCTTTTTCCTCAGAGCTACTCTCCAGCAGATCAGCCCCCAACCTGTACTGCTGCTGGGGGTTATTCCTCCCTAGGTGCATGACCCTACACCTGCCCTTGTTAAATTTCATAAAGTTCCCCTCTGCTCAGCTCTCCAGCCTGTCCAGATCTCGCTGGATGGCAGCACAGCCTTCTGGCATGTTAGCCACTCCTCCCAGTTTTGTGTCATCAGCAAACTTGCTGATGGTATACTCTATCTCTTCATCCAAGTTATTGATGTATATATTGAACAGGACTGGACCCAGCACTGACCCCTGAGGGACACCACTGGTCACAGGCCTCCAACTAGACTCTGTCCCACTGATCATAACCCTCTGAGCTCTGTCCTTCAGCCAATTTTCAATCCACCCCACTGTCCATTCATCTAACTCTCACTTCCTAAGCTTATCTATGAGGATGCTGTGGGAGATGGTGTCAAAAGCCTTGCTGAAGTCAAGCGATGATGATGTTCACTGCTCCCTCTTCATCTACCCAGCCAGTCATGCTCTTGTAGAAGGCTATCAGGTTAGTTAGACTTGACATCCCCTTAGTGAATCCATGATGGCTACTTCTGATAACCCTCTTTTCCTCCATACATTTTGAGATGTTCTTCAGAATGAGCTGCTTCAACATCTTTCCAGGGATGGAGGTGAAGCTGACTGGCCTGTAGTTTCCTGTGTCATCCTTCCTGCCCTTTTTGAAGATTGACAACCCAGGAAACTACAGCCCAGCCAGCCCCTGTGTTGCTGACAAGAAATTAAATGTCTAAGGACACTTTCTGGTTTCATTATATTCACATAATTCAATGCGGACATAAGCAATTATGTATTTGCTCACTGTATTATCTCTTGCTCAATTAGCTTAGTCAAACAAGATCTTAATGCTCTATCTTTCTACAAATTTTCCAGACCAAAAAGGTAACAAAGAATGAAAAATCAACTGAATCATCAAGATGGAAGCATATGTAAATGCTTTTACATATTATGTAAAAACCAGAATTATTAATTTTTAAAATTGTAATTATAGCATTTTAAAAGGCCAGTTACACTTGGAAAGCTTTGATGAGACTTTCAGGTAACTTATTTTCAGTTTGCATTTATATATTTCTCAGCCTTCCTTCCTGTGCAGTTCTGATTTTTACTTTATTTGCCTCATAATGAAGAGCAGCAGCACAAATGAACTATATAAAATAAACTATCTCTGTTTCCTGGCACCCAAGGAAGCCAGTACCCCTGAGCTCTGTTGCATAAACAGTTCTAAAGACACTCAATTTAAATGCAGATATATGACAATTCACCTAATCTGAGTAAAAAATATACTCTTTCCTTTTAGCAACACAGGAAACCAGAGGGTTAACCATGGACTATTCTTGAGAGCAGGCTTCAACACTCATTTCTGAAACATCTTTAAAATTATGAAAGTATTCCCATATAATTTAAGAGAAGAAAGTCTAGTATGTGCTTCAAGTAAACTGAATTTTCATTTTGGCCATGGTAAGAAAGGTTCTTTTGCATTTGTTTAAAGTGAAGGGGGAGGGGATGTCTGCAACTAGAAGATCCCTTTCTTAGAGGGAAAGAAAGGGCTTGGCCTTACTGTAAAGTGATATACCAGCACACATTGTAAGAAAAGCATGAATGACTTCAAAGATTTTTTTTTTTTTTTTTTCTCAGATACTTGGCCTACTTCTCTGTTATTGCGGCTGGATGAGTAGGAATAACTCAACGAGAGCCAGAGAAGTTACATCTGTTTTGTTAAAGGGACATTACAGCAAGCATTGCTGTAAACAATGTATTTTTTTTAATGTTAGGATAATTATGCTTTTGTTTGATTATAACTAATCAACACACCTTGTTTGGTTATAGCAGTTAAAACAACTTGTTTTTAAAAGATCTCAGGTTCATGGGATTTTGAAGTGTGCCTGAAATTTTGACTGTTTCTTAAATGGACTTTTGTTATTGTTTTCAAATAAAATTCATACACATTTTAATCCAATGTGTGTCAATCACAATTTTCTAATTTGAGCAGGACTGCTAACAGTATCTAGAAGCATACATATGCTGTATAATCACATGAGACAGTTTGTCACATCGTTGTTCAGCATTTTTTTTTTGGGGGGGGGGGACACAGACCAGAAATAAAAGCTAGGCACAGGAGAGTATTCTAGGTATAACTTCAATACCTAAAATGGACTACTCAGCATGACCCTTTTGACTTGGCATCTTTCTATAAGCAAATGAAAATAAAATATTACTGACCCCTTGAAAATATTCAAATCCTGGGGAGGCTGATGGAACGACATCATATTAATGATCTCTCCACATATACCAATAAGTACTGGCAGTGTACTTTAATATCCCTGAATTCAGATGCAAGCATTGTCAGCTTCTCAAATGGCTATATTGATTTTGTTTTCCTTCCTTGGATTTGAGACTAATGCTTTGAATTGAATGAATGGACTTAAATCAATTTCCCTAAGCTGTGGTAGATCAGGAAAACATTCTCATTGTATTGGCCTGGTTTGGTCTATAATACAGCTGGAAATGTTGGAATAAGTGGGAATCTTTAGAGTACATTCAGGAAAGAGTTCATTTTACAATAATGCAACATTTAATTCCATGGCATAATTTAATACTTCTGTTGTAGAACACTGGGAAGTAAGCAAACTTTCTGTCCTGACTATGAGCTACAAGATGAGATCTGCATATACTTGCTACTGTAGCATCTTGGTGGATGCCATTCATTTGTGGTATACATTTCCTTCCCACCATATAAGAGGAGGCCAACAGAAGTCAGTGGGCCTCAGTCCAGGAGCGACGCTGCACACCAGACTCCTCTCATCACTGAAATCTGCTGAGAGAACTAGCCTTTCACAAGCATGACACTACCTTGTATATATTGATAACTTCTTGCAGTGTACAGCACCATGTTGCCTCCTGAATAAGGCATTGCAGGACAAAAGAATTCACAGCTGTATGAAGTAAGAACTTAGGGTAAACACAGTGTTAATTCTGATTGAAAATAGAGGAGTCTGAATAGGTTGTGTGTAATTAGTTGCAATCTAATGGACAAAATCTGTCCTGGGGAAGATCCATATTTGATACAAAAAGGGTTCTGGATCTCCTGAAAGACAAATTCTAGCTACTCACTATTCCAAGATAACTAACTGCCTGTCACAGCATAGCGCCACACTGTAATGTGTGATACCATTAGTTCATTACTATCACACAGAGAAGAAAACTAAGTACTAAATCACCACTGCCACTTCCTCTGTCATCCTAGCAGAAACTTTCCAGCCAAATAACTGACCTATTGCAGCTTTATTTAGGTTGTTAGCACTGCTGGAACAATACTGAAAATATCTTGTCACCAGCCATTTTGGTTCATTGAACCTTTACAACAGTAGTTTTTCAAATTTCCACTTGTCACTTTACTTTTTGAAGACATATGGGAAAAAATCATGAACAACACTGCTGAAGATATGTTTTCCTATTGCTTGGCATGTTACACAATGAGCATTCTTTAATAGTGTTAAAAATAGATACTTCAGGAAACAAAACAGAATTCTATAAGTGGTTGTTGAAGCTTAGTCATACTATCTCCTAAATTTTTCATTATTTTTCTTCTGTCTGTGAAATTGCTGCAAACAATCCTATATAATCAGATTTTGGAGACTGAGAATGAAGAGAAATATATCTGCTGTACCTACATTTTTTTTTCAGTGCTGTTTTGTGGTTTTCTTTTCCTTGTTTTTAATATATATACATTACTTCTCTGTGGGAAAAAGATTATCAGGGGCTGGAAATATTTCTTTTGTGTTTCTTTATGTTAAGATCAGATTGCATGCTACAGTAAAATCAAAGGAGTTATTATTAAAAAAAGTACAGGATAAGCAATTCTGATAACAAGCAGATGTGTAAATGTTTAATACTCTACATTGTTACATGCTACAGCAGAAACTAAGGCTGTCTAGTCTTGTGGCAATGCCCTAGATTCCCTTGCCTTTGTTCTAGCCATGCATCATTTAGAACTCTCTTGGGTGATGCTGTAATACCGAGGAAATGGGATAGTGAAAAGAGTGGGGGGAGGAAGGAGTGAATTCCAGTAGAAAAGCGGCATAATAATTGGCGTTATGTGCTATGTATCACCTCTATATGTTACACACAAAAGTACAGGGCTTACACAAAACAGCATACAGTGTTTTGATACACTAACAAAATCTTCTTAAGAAAATTGGATCATACGGGGTTTTTAAAAGAGAATTCAAAACTCACTGCCTATGCAAAAACAATGTGCATAGGTATTTTTAGAATGTTGCCATTTTAAGGTGTTTTCAGCACTGCCTTCGCTAACCTTTTCCTTTACATATATAACAAGGGGACTCTCTTCACTGAAAACAGATTCTTGCCTCAAATAATTTATATATCACTTTCCTCTATACCTTCAATAATTGTTGCCAGGCCCTTGGAGATGGAATGTCTGAAATCAGAATTCAAAATCCTCAGAATATTGTTTCTGATATGGGCCAATGTGGTAGGTATTTCTCTGAAGTATATTGAACAACATAAAGCTCTTGGGATTTAATGGTAACAGTATTAATTACTAACTGATAATTAGTGTAATAACAGCTCTGAATATTAGTGCAATTATCATCTGAAGTGATGCTTTAACTATATTAATAAAGCACCTGGTATTTTTAAATTTAACATTTTAAATGAAATTTATTTTTCAATCTGTATAGTTTTACTCAGTTGCTGAAATGGATACCTTTAGGCTATGATAGTACAGATACTAGAAGCTAACCAATAGACTCATGAAAAATGGCTTAAGTAACTCATGCGTTTATATTAGAAAATGTGAAATAAATCTCAGTTTATTGGAAGAACTCATAAATGGTCATTTCTTTGGTAAAGAGTATAACCTGAAGAACAGAAATACCAGCTAAAGCTGTCTTGATTCTGAAGAAACAAAACCACTGTATCTCATTAGATAATTAAGTGTATATAGTGACATAAAAATACAGAGGGCACTGCAGCAGCATAAGACTACAGCAGAAAACTGCTATCATAATGCACAGTGTTACATAATCATCTTTTCCCCATACTTCCAATTTTAACAATATGCTAACTCGTATTTTCTCCATTTTTGTATCATTTTTTTTATGAGGTCACGTTTTATCTTTGCTGGTTTTGAAATGCTAAAAAGAAAAGTCAATTTACACTGTGTGAAACTCTTTAGATTATTGCTATCAGTTCTTTTTGCACAACTGATATGCCAAAGCGTTTTAACAATTGCCTCACTGAAAATGAATGTTGCCTATTAGAATAAGGGTTGCTGTTACAGTTGCCTTCAAAAGCATGGAAGCTATTAACTCTATGGTCCATTATGTAATGCTTCATTTTATTCTCAGTATATATTAGAATTAATATTTTATGATAATGGGTGAACAGTAAAACAGGAGGCATATTTAGTGTATAATAAATTAGGTTCAGCTTCATCTTCATAGCTTCACCCTAATATAGACAGGTGACAGTGCACAGTTAACTTCACTTCCAAGTGCAAAATTCTTCCTCCGTAGGAGTTTGAAATACAGGATTGGAGAAAGAATGGAGAAAAAAATTTCTCTTTTTCTGGTTTACTTTTTCCTTTTTAAGTTGGAATCTGGTAGTGGTCATTGAATCACACAAACCAATGAGAATTACAGAGATTATGCTACTCCTGCATGGCTGTCTTGGGAAGGAGTTAGGCATTCTGCTCCTAAAACATATAGGTCTTGAAGAACTAGAAAACAAAAGGCCAAACCATGCCAGTCTCATGGGTCCTAATATTCACATAAAATGAGTTCATGTTCATAATATTTGAGGAATTAGTCTCTTATAAACACTTCATAACACTGTCCTGTTTCCATGATACAAAAAATGGAACAGGTGCAAAAGAGTGAATTTTGTGCAAATCACATCTCTGTAAATTTTCAGCTGTAAGTTTCCAAAACCTAAAGTCTACAATAAATCTCAAGTTCTTTTAAAAGTATAAGAGAAAGAAGGATATTTTGCTTTTGTAGAATACTGCTACTAGCTTTTGTAATACCTGTTTTCCAGAACAGTGGAAGTTGAGTGTTTGCATTTTTTGAGTGGACTAACTAAAAATACAGAGACTAGGCAGGATTTAGGAAAAATGGGCTCAAAACTTGAAATTATTTGCTCTTCTAGGGGGAAGGGAAGCATTGAGCTCAGTCTGCAAAGCAGGAGAAACAGGGTAACATATTTTAGGATACAAATCATGGAGGCATCTACAAAGAATGTTTCTGGCAACATTATTTACATAAAAGACCACAAAAATTAGTTTTAAAAAGCATTAATGGAAAACAGTAGCTTTCAGATCTTTGATCTACCATTCAGGTACACCGCCACAAGCCTGAGAAACAAGGAAAATGAGTCTAGTGCAAGACCCCAGACTAGGAACCCACTTAAAATAAAGTTGAATTGCTTAGTGAACATATAAATATAAGTGCATATAGATATATAGATATATAGATATATAGATATAAATATATAGATATTTAAAGAGGAGAAAATTAACTGGAATTGTAGATATTAGGAAATTGATTTTCTCATATTTTGGCTCTCATGGAACAGGAACAAATTTAAAGAGGATTAACATTTACACCTAGCTTATAGCTATCTAAATATTTTCACAGTTAGTCTTCTGCATGCATTTTCAGGTAACTGAATAAAGGTGATGTTGGAAGGCACCGGTACAATTATGGGACTTAAGAAGTCAGCATGGGAAATTAAGTCTTTCTGAAGAAGTGTGTACAGACTGGCAAGAGGTATGACGTATTTTGTGATACTCCTGTATATAAAAATAAAATGACACACACTTGCATAACTTTGTTACAAAGCCTATATACCACATATCCTGCAGGTCAATCAAACTTATACATTACAAATTATGTGACCCTCATATCTGACAACACATACCAGGTTGATGTGATCAGAGAAACCAAGCAAACCTACCAACAGTCAAACTGCCTTAAATGACAGCTACTGCAGGACAGAGTTTGTTCTCTGCTATGATATTCTCCGACTAATATCTGTTAGGAAGGATTGATGGAGAAAAAGGAATGTTTATATAAGTGTTTATATGGCAATTTATATTTTAGGCATGACTTGCATGCTGGGCTCTGTAGAGGTAATGGAAGATAAAGAGACTTTTTAGACTGGCAAGAATGTGACGAATATTAAGAAGGTAGAAAGGAGTTCCCTCCAATGGTCAAGGACATATATATCAGGATATAAGTGCTTAATATTTACCAAGGTTCAAGGAGGCATCTTATGTGTCTCTGTTCAGCTTTGCTTCATTCTGGATGTGCTAGTTTGCATACCTTGAAAATTTTCAGTTTCCACGTGTGTGTGCCCCAAATTCCCCTGTTGTGGTTGAGACAAGCGTACTCAGTTTTCATATTAGATAGTTACTGAGATATACAGGAAAGACAAAGCATATTGACAAAAATGTGTTACTCAGAAACACAAAAACTATTTTGCATAGTATTGATGGTATAAGTAAAGACCCATCAATTCTTTGCCCTACGTCTGGCAAATATTCCTGACTAATCTGACAGAATGCAAGACTTCATGTACTATTCTTTTCTTTGTTATTGGCTGTTTCTTTTTTTCTTTGCATGTGTGAAGGACTTGTAGAACTACCTTAGGACATGTAGAAGTACATTGATAAAAATATATGGTTAGTTTGAGCTTTCTCTTGAATCTTAGCATGTTTAGTTCTAGACGCAATAATTTAACCTCACAGAAAGAATGATTAAGGACAATATGCAATTTATTAATAAACAGTGCATGTATAAGGTTGGTGGAATTATAACACTATTAATAAGAAAAGGCTAAATGTATATAGTTTAATGAAGAATTTATCGGGTAGGTATTTCTCTACAAAATAGTAAAATAAGTAAACTTATTTCTAGATCTGACTGTAATCGCACACTGTTATAGAAGAACTCTATTTAGATAAATATAGTTAAGATAGGATTTCTTTTCTATTTATAGCTTCAGAGGCCTGGTAGAAGAAGAAAAGCAAATGAATAAAATGGAATTATTATACCAAGAGGTGTGTGTTTGTATTTTAGAGGTAGTTAGATGTATTAGGGTAGGCATGAGGCACTAGGGACCATCAATATAATAACTGAAGAGAGTCCCAAAATTTTGTAGAGCTTGGCAAATTACATCACCGCTCTGAATTAACTTGAACAGTCCCTCATTGTGCTGAAAAGTTTGCAAGGCAAGAGGCAACTAGTTAACCTAATTAATTAACCTGATTGCCTCTTAACTGGACTTGGATAAGTCTGAAATAGACACCTCTGGTCTCTTAACAAGTGTCTACCAACTAGAGCTGCTTTTAGGTCCCAAGACTTTTGTGATCTCTCTGTAAGCCATAACAGTCTTGTTTCCTAATTCCTCAGCCCTCTCTTTATTCAAAAAAGTTGATCTGCTCCTGAGTCTCCATCCAGAGTCCTCCTCCTACCTTATGCTATTTTTTTATTATTTGGTGTTGAACAAGTTGAGTCAACTGCCTCAGGCTCATTATGTTTGCAGCAATATTTCCCACAGAATACAGTGTGTGAATATTGTTAAAGCACTTGAAATACCATATAGCAATATTTCTGTGAGCTACTGAAGATTGCAAGAGATTGCTCTCCATATTTCCTTACCTTAAAAAAAAGCTGTGTGCAACAGACTGTGGGAGAAAGAGTTCCTAAACAGGGAATTCTGGATTCCTGCTAATACTAGAAATATATCTATATGAAACATTTGATCTTCATTTCTCCAAATCCTAATCTGTTCTTATTCAGACTGAGTATTAGTAGCTACCTCCTCTGTATGCAAGAAATAAGAATGTAGAAAATGGTCAATGTAGAGAAACTATCAAATGCAAAGACAGTGAAGGTTATGCAGAGATGTTTGGAGGATTTTGTTCCATCTATTTTCATTGAATGCTGTCATGAAAAAGAAGTATTTTTGTGTAGTTGACATTTTTGTAACACCAGTGGAAAATGTAGTTTAAAACTTTTGCAACTGGTGTTTCAGCCTTAGTCACCATTGGCAAATTGAGCAACGTGGGTGACAATTTTAGGTTCTCCTTGTAGTAGTACCCTGTTGCAGTTGAAAGATTAGGAACATGCAGCTATTTTAAAACATCAATCAATTCTGAAATACAGGAAGGAACTATTAGGTAAGCCTGCTTCTACTTCTGGGGAAGGCCTCCAACAGATTACTTCTGCAATGAGATGAATAAAGGCTAGAAGTCTCCAGACTACATTTTACTTCAACATTTACTATCCCTTGCAGAAATGATCATCTACAGGAGAAGAAATTTTACTTCATTTTAAGAGAGTCTAGAAAATACATGGGAGTAAAATAATAGATTTAATGTTTATATTGAACAGCAAGATACAGTCATTGAACAGCTTGACTACAAAAATCATAGAAACCCAATGCTCTATCTTGTTTCTCAGATGCTGCGGTACTAAGACCCATATATATATTCAAGTCATTGTCCTCAGTTGAAATACGGTATAGATTTATACCAAATTCCTTAAACACAAGTGAGTGAGAAAGTTCAAAACTATTATGGAGTTTGAAACCACATTTCTCTTCTTGCTTGAGATTTGTTTCTAACAGAACTTTTATTTAAAGTGAATGAACTTCTTGTCTCCAAACAACTTGAAAAATTTTGTCCTCCATCACTTGTCTCTAGGTAATAGAGAAGCCCAAACAAAACTGAACTGGAAACAAAATATCCACCAAATTTCTCTGTAACTGCATCTAGTTTTCTTTAACTGCAGAACCAAAATTTGTCCACAGAAACGTAGAAAAGAAACTGACACCACAAGTGAAAACAAAAAAAAAGATTTTACAGTATGGCCTATAAAAGCACTATTCCCATCTATTGAATCACATTGTCTAGCACTGATGTTGTTTAGAAGCATTGAATGCAAAAGTTATACACAAAAGAGAAAACCAAAATTAAGTCATTGGGGATTATACAATATCATTGCTGTAATACTGTATAGTGCTAGGGAAATTCAGATACTGTAAATCGCAGACAGTAAACTGCTAAGGGACTTTAAAGGCTGTCTAAGCTGGTAGGATCTGGAGTGTAACCCAGGAAATTAATGGAAAGGGATTTTTGTACCTAAACCAACTCGGTCTGCAGCCATGAAGGACTGAGAAATGCCACTGTCTCTCTGTAACCTCTCAAATCTATAAATATGAAAGAAAAGTACTCAAACGAGCCACTGTAAAGACACCTGCCTCAAAGGCACTTAAATGACACTTTCCTTAAACATTTGTTTTATGGAGCCAGAGGATCTACTGGCATAATATTCATTAGATGCATGTTCATTTAACTAAGATGGACACCCACCACAAAACAAAGTTCTGTCCCCATGTAACCAACTCCTAAAGGCATACTTATTTAAAACTGAAAAGCCACCAAAAAAATCCACCCCAAATCCAAACACCCCACCCCCACAAAAAAAAACCCAGACAAACCAAAAATCAAGCAACTAACCACCACCAAAACCCAAAAAACTCCACAGCCATTTCAGTGCAGAATTAAGGGATTCTCAGCTAGGCAAAAATGAACATACAGTATCAAGTACTTGTATTGTCAGCATTATCTGCATTGTGGATGCTACTGAAAATCTGAGTGGACATAAACTGAAATATTTTCTTACTTGCCAGAAGCATGAAAAGTTGTCTCCACATTTTCTTCTCTATGCCTGTTAATCCTTGACCGCAGTTATCTATGTGATAGATACCAGTATGTAAGCTGTCAAGGACACAGACTCCAAGGAATAACGTCCTCTAGGCTGCACCTGTTTCTTCACTTGAAAGCTAAATAGAAAGTCTGCCTTCTCTGCTAGATCTCTGCAAAAAGGTCCCATTTTCCCTTTCATTAAGCAGATATGCAATGAATGTTTGATGTTTTGATCTAAAACGTTGCCTCCATGTTTAGCATAGACTCTGAAAAACATCCTCACCAAACTTAAGTGTTGTACTTTCAATGTTATAGTCTAGTCTCCTTTTTACCACTGATATTCCAGTAACTGAAACATTATTAGCCTCCTGCAGAGACATTTCAAGTGCACACAGTCCTCATTCATCAAGGAGTGCAGATAATTGAAGCAACCCATGTGCTTGACTGCAGCATTCCCTGTGATTCTGACTGGCGTATATTTTCGTTTTTCTATGACCTCTGTGTTCTTTAGATACTTATGTATAGACTAAAATGTAGGCAGTATATTTTTCTTGAAGGAACTGGGGATATTCTTTCATTAAATTACTGAATTCTACATTCACTATCTCCCAATTGCACTTTTATTTTTCTTGTTTTATTGTACACATTGCTCTCTGATTTCAAGACAAGACAAGGATTATAGCATTGATGGAAATTCATAGTCCCAAATCACTCTTATATGGATTCTTAGCAGTTCTGAACTACTGTCTGGCATGTGTCCTCTTTCTTTTAATACAACTAAGAAGGTGTACGTGGCAGCAATAAGCTGAAATTTGCACTTTCAAAGAAAAGAAGCATCAGAACTTGTTTGATAGGTGCTGCAGCACACACAATTACTCTGCCTATGACAGTGGTAGACGCCAAGACCAGAAGCTGCACTGGATGCTTGCTATCCTGAATTTGGACGTTTATAAGCTGTAAATCCATGTCTGTCATCCTGCCAGAAACTGTTGTTTAGGTGGTTGACTTTTCAAAAGCTGGCATTTTTTTTATCATTAGTGGTTGTTATGGTCAACTATGGTGATTGGAGCAATGCCGTTATTCCCTCTCCACGAACAATACTGATGAGTGATAACTTATGTAAAGGAAACGTATGTTGAATACACAAGAGGTTACACTGAAATAGCTGTAGAACAGAGACTGAGTTTATGTAGATAATAGTTTGAGGATTTACTGTGAGACATGCCACATGTTACTCCTACCTAGTTAGAAACCCACCCGGACATTGTTGTTAATGCTGAAACAAGACCTTAGCTTTTCATTATTTTCCTTGGATGCAATCTATGGCATGAGGAAAAGTTTTCTTAGCCTGGCTAAGAATCACAGCTGAGGGGCTGAACACCCTAACCCTCCAGTATTTGACACTATAAAAACAGATACAGTTTCTAATGTCTCTGTTTTCTACTGTGCTATTTTTGAGTTGGTATTTAGCATGTTTTATGAGGCTCCTGTGTCTATTCCCAGATATGTGGTGAATGACTGGGTGTGGTTAGCAGCTGGGCTATTGTGCTTTCCAGAACCTACAACTGTGGGTATGTCTTCTCACAGTCAATTTCTACTCCTTCTTGTCTGTTTTAACAGACCCCTGATTTAATTTTGCAGACAATATTAAAGTATAAGTTATTGAGTCAGCTATTAATCTCCTTAAGATAAAGATACATTTTGTAATCATTCAACATTTACTTATTTTATTTAGCTGATGGAAGCATCTGCAGGAGACAGACACTTTTTTTATTTTAAGTGAATTTTAATTTTCTTTTTAAAGTCTTCAGAAAAATATATGTGCATATAATTTCCTTCCTCCTTAAAATCTCTGGAAAAAATGAAACGGGAAAAGACTGCCAATTAAATGTAAAATCTTTACCCCAAATTTCTTGGTTCAATACACTGTAAAATAAACCTAGCCCTAAGACACCTGGTTCTGTCTTGCTGTCAGTAGATAATATTGTTTCTGCTGCTGCTTTCTTATTTTAAACTTCCTTTTTTCTCTTCTAAAAAAAGAATAAAAAAGCAAGGCACTTTTAACTTTAATACTTTTCATCCAGATGTCCTATTTAAACCTTGGCAAACAGTCAGAAACATAAAACAGAATGGAAAAACTTCTAAAAATCTCTCTATTGCCTTTTGTGTCTTGCCTTAAGTACTCTATTCTACTTTTTTAATTCCAATTTTTTTTTTTTGTAATGCTAATATCTGAAGCCTAAAGAACCCATGCCCCATTAACCATCTGATGTTACTGTTGTGGAGTCATTTTTTTTATTTTCAGAAAAATAGTACTTCCATATTTCGAAACCCATTCAAGCAAAACACCATTACCAGTTCCTCACTTATCTAGCTCTGAGGTGGCTTCAGGTGAACTGCTTGTTAGGACTTTAGGGATGGAAATTACCAGAAAGGTTGTTTTCAGTTTGGTTTGGTTTGGTTCAGAAAACTAAATCTCATTGAACTGCTATTCCAGAAGTAGTACAGCTTCAGGACTTTACCAGAAGGAGTTGAGAACTACAATTTTTGCATGAAATTTATGAATGGGATTGTTCAGTGGCCTGAAGAAAAGCAGGAGATTGGGTAGTTTTCCTTCAGAAATGGCAAGATTGGCTTTTCAAGTATAGATTTATCTGCTTTCTACAAAGAATGCTGAAAAATACTACCATAGTTGAGCTAATTCCTTGATTTGGAGTGCTAAGTATTGACTGAATACAGACAAGCAGCAGGTGCCAATGTCCACCTCTCAGGACTAATGAATTTAAACTCACCCATTTTCAAATTTAATCTGATTGTCAGTGAGCAAGATCTTTTTTTTTCTAGTTTCTTTTATGTTGTTCTGTTCATTGGTCTTTTTTTTTTCTTTTTACTTAGATGGTATCAAATGATTCAAAGCAGAATCTTATGTAGCTTACTAAAATGTGTATGTGTGTTTTTCAGTGATCTGAGTATACAGTACCAATTTCCAAACAAAATCTTCCCTGCATGTAGGATTTGGTAAGGCTCAGAATGGAAAGTTGATATCTTCACTCACTCCTCTTTCAGTGTTTGCTCTTTGTTTTCATTTGGGCCTATTTGTGGTTTTGTTTGTTTGTTTGTTTTGTTTATTTTCTTTCTGTTTTTCATCCTCTTTCTTTGTACTCCTACAGGTTTAATTTGCATAGTTTCTACTTAAACAGATATGTAGTAATTTTATAATTAGTTTACTTGCCATAACTTGGAAAACTCTAAGAAACAGGAGGGCTTTAAAATCAGGAAACATGAAAACTTTAATTACTTTTTGAGTCCTTCCCACTTCCTCTTAGGATCTCATTTTTGAGGGTCTGTATAGATAGATAAGCCACAGTAGCTCAGGTGGTGAATCACAGTTTGAAGGTGAGCTGTATTATCAAGAAGAAGCCACCCAAGAAGGCTGTTAGTGGAGTCACGGTAGGAAAACAAGACAGTAATCGGCGATCTCCCAGACATGAGAAGACTGAGATATCCTCTTTTGATCCTGATGAAGGGACTTCTGGTCTGGCATGGCAAGGGTCAGACAGTGAATATTCTGGCCAAGAACAGGAATAGAGGGTCCCTGCCTCTGGCCAGGAGGAGGAGAGGGATGACAGGGTATACTGGACTGTATGGACTCGATGACCTGACACACTGAATCCACAGAAGTACAAGGCGTTGGTAGACATTGGTGCACAGTGTACACTCATACCATCGAGTCATAAAGGAAAAGAACCCATCTGGGTTTCTGGAGTGACAGGAGGATGCCAAGAGCTGTCTGTACTAGAGGCTGAGATAAGCTTGACTGGGGACAAGTGGGAAAAGCACCCCATTGTGACCGGCCCAGATGCCCCTTGTATCCTTGGCATAGACTACCTCAAGAGAGGGTACTTCAAGGACACAAAGGGATACCAGTGGGCTTTTGGTGTAGTCACGGTGAATACAGAGAAGATCAAACAGCTATCTACATTGCCTGACGTCTCAGAAGATCCCTTTGTTGTGGGGCTGCTACAAGTTCAGGAACAACAGCTGCCAATTGCTACAAGGAGAGTGCATAGACAGCAATATTGCACGAACTGAGACTCCTTGGCTCCTATCCATGAGCTCATTCATCAACTGGAGAACCAAGGTGTTATCAGTAAAACACACTCACCCTTTAATAGCCCCATATGGCCAGTCAAAAAGTCTGACGGAGGGTGGAGACTAGCGGTAGACTATCGTGGCCTGAATGAAGTGACACCACCTCTGAGTGCTGCTGTACCAGATATGTTAGAGCTCCAATATGAACTGGAGTCAAAGGCAGCCAAGTGGTATGCTACCACTGATATTGCTAATGTATTCTTCTCAATCCCTTTGGCAGCAGAGTGCAGGCCACAGTTTGCTTTCACTTGGAAGGGTGTCCAGTACACCTGGAATCAGCTGCCCTAGGGGTGGAAGCACAGCCCCACCATTTTCATGGACTGATCCGAACTGCACGGAAAAAAGGTGATGCCCCTGAACATCTACAATACATTGATGACATCATTGTGTGGGGCAACAAGGCAGGAGAAGTGTTTGAGAAAGGAAAAAGAGTAATTCAGATTCTTCTGAGAGCTGGGTTTGCCATAAAGAAAAGCAAGGTCGAGGGACCTGCACAACAGATTCAGTTCTTGGGAATAAAATGGCAGGACAGATGCTGTCATGTGCCTATGGATGTCGTCAACAAGATAGCAACTACGTCTCCACTGCAAACAAGAAGGAAACACAAGCTTTCTTAGGCCTTGTGGGGTTCTGGAGAATGCATATTCCAGGTTACAGCCAACTTGTGAGCCCTCTCTATCATGTAACCCAGAAGAAGAACCATTTTGAGTAGGGTCTTGAGCAACAACAAGCCTTTGGGCACATCAAACAGGAGATAGCCCGTGCTGTAGCACTTGGGACTGTTCGGACTGGACCAGCTGTGAAAAACAGCAGCTGGGGAGCATGGTCTCACCTGGAGCCACTGGCAGAAAACATCAGGAGAAACTCAAGGTCGACCATTAGGGTTCTGGAGCTGGGGATATCGAGGATCAGAAGCCCACTACACCCCAACTGAAAAAGAGATACTAGCAGCATATGAGGGAATTCGAGCCACTTCAGAAGTTGTTGATACAGAAGCACACCTCCTTTTGGCACCGCGACTGCCTGTGCTACATTGGATGTTCAAAGGAAGCATCCCTTCTACACGTCATGCAACCAGTGCTACATGGAGTAAATGGGTAGCATTGATCACACAACGAGCTCGACTAGGAAAACCCAACCGCCCAGGGATTCTGCAGGAGATCATGGACTGGCCAGAAGGCAGAGATTTTGGAGCACTGCCTGAAGAGGTGGCTTGTGCCCAGGAGGCACCACCATATAATGAGCTACCAGAAGGTGGATGTTGTTATGCTTTGTTTACTGATGGATCCTCTCGTGTGGTAGGAAACCATTGGAAGTGGAAAGCTGCTGTGCGGAGTCCCACAAGACAAGTTGTTGAGGCCACTGAAGGAGAAGGCGAGTCAATTTGCAGAAGTGAAAGCGATCCAACTAGCCTTAGAGATTGCCGAACGAGAAAAGTGGCCAGTACTGTATCTCTACACTGACTCCTGGATGGTGGCTAATGCCCTATGGGGGTGGCTACAGGAGTGGAAGAAGACCAATTGGTTACGCAGAGGTAAACCCATCTGGGCTGCTGCATTGTGGCAGGATATTGCTGCCTGAGTGGAAAACATGACTCTCAAAGGATGTCACGTGCTCATGTGCCCCAAAGCCATGCCATGGGAGAACATAAAAATAATGAACAGGTAGACAAGGCTGCTAAAATTGAAGTGGCCCAGCTGAACCTGCACTGGGAGCGTAAGGGTGAGCTATTTGTGGCGCACTGGGCCCATGAAGCATCAGGACATTTAGGGAGAGATGCAACACATAGATGGGTTCGTGATTGAGGGGTGGACCTGACCATGGAGGCCATCACACAGGTCACTCATGAACACGAAACATGTGCTGCAACCAAGAGAGCCACACGAGTAAAGTCTCCTTGGAACAGGGGTGGTGGCTGGGTTTTCGGTACGGCGGGGCCTAGCAAATTGACTACATTGGACCACTACCACGAAAACGGCAAGGCAAGTGCTACATACTCACCATGGTGGAAGCAACTACTTGTTGGCTTGAAACATACCCTGTAAACCATGCCACTGCCCGAAACATCATCTTAGGCCTTGAGAGGCAAATTTTGTGGCGACATGGTACTCCTGAAAGAATTGAATCAGACAATGGAACACATTTCCAAAATAATACTATAAACTCCTGGGCAAAGAAACACGGCATCGAGTGGGTGTATCACATCCCTTATTATCCACAAGCCTCTGGAAAGGCTGAAAGATATAATAGATTGTTGAAGACTATGTTGAGAGCATTGGACAATGAGGGATGGAAGCACTGGGATATAAATTTAGCAGAAGCCACTTGGCTCATAAACACCAGAGGATCTTTTAACCATCCTGGTCCTGCCCAAACAAAACCCCTACATACTGTGGGAGGAGATAAGGTCCCCGTAGTGCACACAAGGAAATGGCTGGGGAAGTGTCCTGGTTTGAAGGACAGGTGTCTCCCAGGGAAGGCAGGAACCTCCCTTGGAATAGGAAATGTAAACCCCTTCCCTCCAAATTATTGCAAATTTGAAATCAAGGGGCTCTCAGGCAAGGATATGGGAGTAGGAATAACAGTTCTTTACTAGTATATATATATTAAAGCAAATGAACAATAACTAAATATAAACATTAACGGCAAAGCAGAGTCAGAAAGAACCTGGTCCCAGCCCTCTGGCCTGAGGCGTTTTCCCTTCGGTGCAGTGATGGTCACGGTTGGCGGGGGTGGGAAGCGGCTGGTGGTTCCCAGCGGGCAGGGCAGGAGCGGTGATGCCCCCGCGGCTGCAGGGGGCGCTGTGGCCGCGAGCTCCGGCAGACACGTGGTAATGGCGGCAAGATGGGAAGGAAGTGAGGCTCGGCTTCACGGGGGTCGGTCCCGGCGGTCCGGCAGGGCTCTCGGGAGCAGCGAGCTGGGGTGGCAGGACGCCTCGGCAGGCGGGGGGTGTGAGGCAAAAGCCCAGAGAAGTGCCGAACGAGCGGCAGGGGCAGGGCTGTGGCAGCCCGGCTCCCGACAGGGCAGGGAGCAGAATGCCGGGCACCCCTCTAAGTGAGGCAGATGTTAATGCGGTCCCAGTCAATGGCTCACCTCGAAGCAGGGGAGGACAGCTGCGGGCGGGGGGGGGGGGGGGGGGGGGGGGGGGGGAAGAAAGAAGGCTGGCGACAGTAGCAAAAACAGCGACTGTCCTCCTACAATGCCCAGAGCAAGAGAGAGAGTGCAGCCGACTCCGCTCCCCCTTTTATCTGCCCAAATCTCGGGGCATCTCTGTCCCCCCACCACGAGAAACTCCGACACCCCTCTCCCCAGGCCTTTGTTCTTTCTTAAGTATCCAGCCATTAGTATCCTAGTAACCTATGGGAAAAAATTCTATAGATAAAAAGGAACAAACAGAAAGCAGATCTAACCCCCGACAGGAAGACAGTGTGGATTGCTCCCCCCTTGGGAAAAGGCACACCCACTGGTGGGATGGTTTTTGCTCAAGGACCTGGGTGTACTTGGTGTACTTGCCCACCAAGCCGCTCTATCACCACCCCCTTTTCTTTCCCTCTCCCTCCTCAGCAGAGCAAAAATAAAGTGGAGGAAAATAAGATGAGAAACGAAAAGCAGTTTATTAATAATAGAAGAAAAAGCTAAGCAAATCTGGCGGAAGCCAAGGAAGACAAAGTTTTATTCTCTACTTCCCATCAGTAGGTGATGTTTGGCCACTCCCTGGGAAGCAGGGCTTCAAGACTCATCGTGGTTGCTCTGGAGGACAATGGAATAGCTGAGCTGACATCATATGCTATGGAATATCCCTTTGGTCATTTTGGGTCAGCTATCCTGGTTGTGTCCCCTCCCAAGATCTTGCCCACCCCATCCCACTGGGGGGGGCAAATGACTGGAAGAGCCTTGGTGCTGTGCAAGCACTGCCCAGCAGCAGTCACACACGGGTGTGTTATCAACACCCTTTTAGCCCCCAGCACAAAAACACTGCTGCTATGTGGAAAACCAGCTCAGCCAGACCCACTAGAGTAGTCTATATGTGTGTAAATGCAATGGAATGGAAAGTATGTCACAGTGAATAGACCCAAATTGTCTCTCAAAACATTTACATGGCTCACGTAAATAGGAAGGGAGGGGGCAGGAGGGGAGGGAGTACTTCTAAGTTGTAGTACATTAACATATTTTACTGCCATTTACATCATCTAGGAGTACACAAACAGTCAATTAAGATTGATATTTTGTAGTCTTATATCTGTACTCAAAAGCTAGGTGCTGTTTAAACTATCTCCAGTTGTCCTCTGTGTTTCTGGAGCATTCCAAGTCTAGAGAGGTTTTCACAGCTCAATTCCCATACTCAAAGTATTTATCTTCTTGTGATTTATTCCTGGCACCATTGGCTCTTCATGATTACTCAGAGCCAATGAGTCTAACAGAGTTTTGCTTCCTCCAGTGTTTCACTTCAAACTGATCAGAATTGCAGAACATGATCCTCTGCACAGGAAAACAGCCTGTTTCTAAAAGCTTTTCTGAGAACTTCTTACACGCAAGATTTCCTGAACAGCTGGAGAATTGGGCATCATTATCTACCCGGGAAGAATGTCAAAGACCTGCAGACTAAGAAATGCAAAAGGTTATATCAGGACTATTCAACATTTTGGATGCCTGTACAGGATAGTGTCTTGAGTTGAGTAAGAAAATGCTGAATCATCTTCTTTCAGTAACTGTTAAATAAATATATATTAAATTTATTCTTGGAAGCTCTAGGCATGAGTTTCTGGGGACCTTGTGGAGAGCTAGACCCTGAAGGATTTGAGGGCACATTCTCAAATACAAGTGCTAATGAAATTTCAAAACAAGGAAGTCTCTAATTCTCAGCACAGTGTTAGGTGGAGTAAGGCACCTAGATATGTTAGAAAATCCCATTTGGAACCAGTTGTTGTTTACAGGTAGACAGTTTGGAATGAGGGCTTTGGTGCTTGGAAATCTGAAAGTACTGATTTCCAACCCAATCCTTGGCACACCAAGACACTTCTTGTACCTGCCACTAGTTCACTCAGTTGTTATTCGTGTTTGTGGGAAAGGAAATACACAGAGGGATATTTTGGAAATCTCTCTGATATGAACTACCTAGTAATATGGCTGCTTAAAATGCAGAAGTTGACTCAGGCAACCCTCTATTCACACAAGGACAAGGGCCTGGAAAATATGTCTACAAATACATATTTGTAAGGCTAGGAGATTTTTATGCCCATGTACATGTGAGACAACATACAGTATGTTTGCAGATCATGTTTACCTGTTACTTTACTGAACCTCATAATCTCTTCACTAGAGACCAACGATGTCTTACTTAATTGGGAGATATCTCATCCAGTCAAGGGTGTCACACATAACTAGAAGTTCTATCTCTGCACAAAAATTTTGCAATTTCCATGGCTAAAATAAACTCTCAGAAAGATAATTTCTGTGCAAATGGTGATTACCTATATAGACATGGTAGGTTTTTGTATTGTGTTAGGATTTGCATATTATACTGAGAAAGGTCTTCTATGCTAATTTTTCACACCTCATAAATGAGTTACACAAGTCTCTGGCAAAGTATATGTACAGGTTTAAACTCACTTATAGCTGATCAGCAAAAAAGGTACACTTTAAAATTTTACACATCATATGTACACAGCAGATTGCTATCAGACCACTGACAATTATTGAATGCTACTAATATAGTGAAGGAGCTCTAGATATCACTAAGAGAGCTCTTTATCGCAGTAAACAAACTGGTATTGTACCTGACATCCTTGATTTAACAATGCATCCTGTATCTATCTACTTCATGAATTTAATACAAAAAGGATAGAGGTTTCAAAAAATTATCACATGTTTTCTCGTCTTTGTACTGTAATAAATCTACTTCTTTATTCTAAGAAGTTCTTAAAACATTTTCTGCTGGCCTGCATAACAGCTGAGTCTTCTTTAAAGATCCAAGAGGCTTCAATATTCTATTTCACTTGCAATGAGGTAATATGACCAGCCTAGATTATCTCTAGAGTGAAAGAAAGCTTGTTAAAAAGAAAGAAATCATAAAAAGAGGAAAACTCTAGCATCCAAATTCCTCAACTGCAAGAATGACACTTTGTGATCGTAGGGCATCAGATACATGCTTTCTTATTTCCAAAGCTAGCTCAGGAGCATCTAAACCATCTTAAAGTTACCTCTATGCTATGCCTTGCAGAGCATAAATTCACCAGACTGTATATACAGAAAAGGAACAGATTAATACATCTATAGAATTACTCTCTTCAGCTCCCACTTGGATTTACCAAACATGGTAACTGTGTGAGTGGAAGAATGCACTTCTCTTCAGTGGTTTGTTTTGCTTCCTAAGTCAACAAATCAGAGAGAATCAGAGAGTACAAAAACTCGTGGCATACCTGACCTCAGGACTCACTATCATCCGGAAAGTCAGCATATGCTGTTATATGGCAGAAAAGTGTTTCCACAGTAGTAGTGCTTTGAGGCACAAATTGAATGATGACTCCAAAGAATACTCGGGTTCTGGTAACAATTGAAAGTAGAGGCACTAATATCAAATGCTGATATTCCCTACACGGTTTTACATGAAAACCCATATCCTTCTAAATGTACCTAGATCTGTCTCTTTTAACTGCTGATGTGAGAGTAAAAAGCTCATAATTTCTTACACTTTTGTAGGTATTATAGAGATACTTGTTTTACTATGGTCGTGAACTGTGGTCAATGGAAAAAAACATGTGTACTAGATACATAAAACTTAGACAAGTTTTGAGCCCACAGGACTATTAAACTCAAAAGAATGATGTACAATTTTCCCTGGTGATCAAAGTAACCCTTTCCAAGCCTCTAAATATGGTCTTATGTGAGCAGATCAAAATGAAGCCAATCCCTTCAAAGTGAAACAGTAGGATAAATAGCAAAGGGTTAGGCAGATGGCAGATTCCCCTTAGTGATACTGGATGATTATGTAAAATTCAAATCTAAAAGTTCCCAGCACATATGGCAGGAGAATTTAAGGACTGGTGTCTGCAAGAGTGAAAGAAAAGATATTTCTCCTTTTAGCGTAGAGGAGAAAACAATCCTGAGCAACTTAATCATTGACTTCCTGGATTCAGAAGCTGTTTAAAAGAAAGCCCTTTCCTGCAGCACAGCATTACCATCAAAGGAGTATAAATTTTAAGTTGCCTTCCATCAACGCAATTGTTCATATGATTCTCTGATAGTAACTGTGCTAATGACAAGGAAATGAGGACAGACAGTTATTACAGCTAGATGTACCCTTTGATATGACCCATCTACTTAACAGTATCAGTCCAGTTCCTGATTAACAATTTGTATGTGAGCTACTCAAATCTTTTTTTATATTGAAAAGTTTACGAAAAGGTGTTTGTGTTTTATGTGAACAACTTCTAGCCAATGAGTTGTTCATTAATTATCTGCTATGCTATTTATAAGTTACATTTCCTAATCTCTCTGGTATTAATATCTGGCAGTATTGTGCCTCCTCACTGGATATAAGAAACCTTGAGGAAGCATAAAGAAGAAAAAATAGAAACACTCATAGGAAATTACATATTGTGTATATATATATATGTAAAATATATATAGGAAATTACATGTTTTATATATATATACACACATAAAAATATATCTTTCCACAAGACTGTGATGAAACATACTTCGTTTCAACAGACTAAACTGTTAGTGGTGTGAAAGTTTTCCAAAGAAATGAAAAAGACATAGTGCTGTAAAAATTGCATTGTGTTCTTGTACGTTAACCTGTGCTGATGAATACCCATTTCCAATACCATTATTTTTCATTATAATTTTCTGCTGTTTTCAGCCCTGTTTAGCCCTAAGTGTATAGGCATTCACTTAAACTAAATAACTTCTGTAAAATAGGGAGTCAATTATTTCCTAAGCACACTATAAAATGAAAGGTTAATGGCTAAATTAAAGGCTTGTGTAAGTCTCAGGAAGTAACTACAATTATACTGCAGATTAATTTAAACCATGACTAATAAAAAACCAAAAATATAATATTCTCAGAATGCTCAGAAATGTCTATTATTTTATTTTATTTTTAAGGAATGGATGTCCAATTTTGTCATATTGCCATATATTATGATGGTATTACTATGTGTTTCTTTTTATGATAAAAATATAGGCAGATATTTGAGTACAGGTAAATGAATTACTATTTCTACAAGCTACTAGTACCATCCTCTTCTGGCACACTTATTTCCATTCAGTTCATAGTTTCACCCACTAGCTTACCAAAGCACTATTTTCAGCAATGGATTATTTAGATATATTTTGCTATTTTGATTATTCAGAAATATCTTTAAAATATTTCCAATAGAAAGAACCACCCCTAGCTACTCCTTCTGCCCTTTTTAAGACCAGATAAGAATGAAAGCATGTGAGCTTACAATTTTTGTCTAAAAATGGACCAGCAATGGATAATCTTGTTGGTCTGAACATGAAATATATAGATGAACGAAAGAGAACAGAATGTCATGTAGGACAGCAGGAAAGATGAAGCTACAGTACTTAATAACAATTTATCAAATGGGAAGTATTCTCTGTTCTGAGTGCTAGAAAACCCATTTGTAAATGCTGGTAAATATAACTAATTTTCTATCACAGTTGGTTCGTAATGGCTGTACCACTCATGCTTTTCGGTGAGCATCTTAGAAAAGGAAACATTGTTACAGTAAACTATTTATTAAGTCTTCGTAATAACACCTGTGGAAGCAGCCTCTACTATGGCAAACAACTTTGTTAGATAGTTACCCATTGCCAGCTTTGCCTCAGGATAGGAAATTAACAACCTAGTTTCTAACCATTTGAAATGGCTGGCTCATTGGGAAATACAGTTTCAATAAGTCATGACTTAAACACCGCACTGTGCTATTTATCCTTTACAAAAATTATCTGTTACTTTCCATTGTCCTTGTTCTATAGTTCGGAATACACACGGAGATAACGTGAGTTACGCTTAAAAGGAGGCACTGTTGGTAACCAGCCAGTCTCCTCAAGATAAATTTCTCAGGAAAGCAGGAGAGCTGGGCAGAATGGAAGAATAGATGGACTCCTAATTTATTGAAAAGAATAACCTATTGCTTTAGAAATTTGCTTTTTGCTCCTATTAACTTTTGTATTGCTACCCATTTGTTATATGAGCTAAGATTGTGCAAAAGTTATTTTTTAACTAAGAAGCGTCTTATAACCACAAATTCAGTGTAATTTTATCAACTTGCAGCTCAAATCACTATTTCTACAAATGTCTGTGGCCACAGTTCATCCTGAAATTATTTTTTTAGACGGGGAAAAAAGTCATTGACCATTACTAATTGTATTTGCTAAATCACAGCTTCTTTAATCAAAAAATGGTCAAATATAGCAAAATTGTTTTTTTAAGCTTGGGAAGCACTAGGCCATCCACTCACAACATAGGATAAATACAAAGTAACTTTTGAGACCAGCTGCACTGAATATAAAATATTCATATTTAATAGTTGACAAATGAGCTGCAGGACAATAGTGGTTTTCTTTTTAATACAAATTAGATAATCAATTGTAAATCATGAATCATCATGCCATATTTGTGAACAAATACAAAAGCTGACTTCTCAAATAAGCTAAAGACAATGAATAATTGACTCAATTCTAGTCATGCATAGATAAATTTAACCTTAGACTATATTAACAGCCAACACTCGAGCTTCTCAGAACTAATTTTGCAGACAGCTATATCCATTATGTGAATTTTTGAAAGATACTGTGTTTTTAAATATTACATGACAGTTTAGATAAACTTTCCTTTAGGAAAAATTTTGTGTGTTTAACTTTCTAATTTTCTTCTCTTATGTTTTGTTAATGAGAGAAAGTTGATAAACATTTGTTGTGATTTGTTGTTGTTAAGTGTTTTCAAGACATAATTCTGATTTAATTAACTTTTTCAAGGCACATGAAATAAAAAAATTAATAATTTTCCTAAATATAATCCATTCTCTTTAAAGTAGTAACTTCCAAAACTGATTCAAAAGCCAATGATCATTATATTTGTGCTTAATAGTAATGAGTATGTAAATTACATGCATGAGTTTCCAAATGCAATCCACATCACATATAAGCTGGTCACTTCCCTATTACCATTTTCCTCTTAGGAAAAGCAAGCTGAATGATCTACTGAACTTGGAAAACAAAACACCATGCACTGGCTCTCAGCCTTCTAGGACAGAGCATTGTTTACGCTACCTTTGACACAGGTTCCTCTGGGTTAAAACTCTAGCTTACTACAGCTGGAATATCTATAATGCTCTGCTATAATCTGTCACCAAAGCATGTGTCCTGTACAGATGGAGGTATGATGGTTATGCTTTAGCTGCATGGATAGCCAGAATAAAAAGGAGGGCATTTAGTGGTTTTTATCCAAAAAAATGATTACAGAGGAATGAATACAGAAGTCTTGGCAAGGGTAAAATTCATTAACATGAATGGCATACATTAAGATCACAAAAGAAACAAATGAAAAAAGAACCCAAACAAACAAAAACAACAATCAAAAAACCCACCAAAACCTACTCATAAATGTAGAAGTATAATCTTACACCTGTATTGCAGCACACATGTTATTGAAGCATAAAACCCCACATAAACTGAAGAAAATTATGGTAACAGCAATAGGAATTGAATTGAATTGAATTGAATTGAATTGAATTGAATTGAATTGAATTGAATTGAATTGAACTGAATGGAAACATAGTATGATCCACTTGAAATATGACAAAGAAAAAAGATATTAGCCTAGTTTGTTCATGTCTTAATGGCTGAATGAGTGACTGTGTTTATGGGCAAATTGTTACGAACTTTGTTCCGTCTGGATCTAGCAGACACTAAAACATCTGATAGAGTTTTACAAGGTGCCTACATATATTGTCAAGACCATTTCTGTGGTAGCCCTCACACTATAACACAAACCCTCTATATCTGGATCATCTCTGGAGAGGAAATTTATCTTTCATTAGACTGGTGCCAGGTGGGACCAACAAGTCAAGTAATTTGTACAAAATAAGGGCTCTTTCTTCCCCTTATTTTTAAAATGTGTGCAGAAAATGGCAAAGAGAAGTAAAGGCATCCATGTGCCCTGCTTTCCTCATTACCCTATGCCTTTCCGAGAAAAATCCCCAAACTTGGGTCCTGTGAGGGTAGAAGCTGGGGTGGAAATTATTGTTGCTTAATGTGCTGGCTTTTCATTTTTTAGCACACAGCTACTTGCTCAGTGAGCCTTTGTTCGAGTATGAAACCTAACCAGGGGGAAAGGGGATAAGATGTTGCTTAGCAACAGCTCTCTTTTTGGTCAGGTAACACATGGTTATGGGAAAGAGAAATCTGTAATTCGGTGGATTTAAGTTCTATTCTGGAATTTTATTTCATTTTCCAGAATCAAGAATTTGTCTTACAAAAATATTGGATTGTCTTGATTGCCCAAAATCTAAAGTGCAGATATGGTCAAACAACATCTGTAAAGAGCAGGCAGTGTTAGCCTGATGGCGCATTTAAATCAGTTTTTCTGCTCTGTCTACCCTAGCATGCACTTAAGAGTGATACCTTCTGAATAAAAACTACTCTCCAACTGTGCTAATTTATTTTCTTTTATAAACTGGTTTAATGATATGAGATATCAATCCATATCTACAAATTAAACTCAGTGCTTGTCTCTACATCCCTTCACTGTCTACAGACCTCTAGCAGAGGAGTTAATAGTCTTTCTTATGTAAAACATGACAGTATTGTATTGATATAACATTGAAAAAACAAAGAAAAGAAATCTGTGGATTTTAGGCAACTATAGCAGGACCAGAATATGTAAAGTCAATTCCCCCTGACTCTGGGTGAAGTAAATAATGGTTTTGCTACTTAACCCATCTAGTCTTAAACAGAAACTGCCTATTTTTCAACTGTACTGTCATTTTAGAACTCAGAGCAAGAACTTTTTCACCTCCTGTGAAAAATGTCCTGTATTCTTGAGTTTAATTTAAATAGCAAACAGAAAGATTGTATTTCTGAGCACATGGGGGGTAGTTTCCTATTCTATTTTGTTCTGTATGAAAATTAAAGCAAAGGAAAACAAAAGCAGAAACAAACAAACAAAACCACAAAAAAACCCCAAACAAACCCCTTACATGTGTGTTTTGAGGAGGCTGCTAGCAATCAGATAAAAGGGGAAGAAGAAAGCTGCTCAAGTAAGTGGGTATGCTAGATTTGTCTGCATCCATACTTTTTGAACCCAAGTCTCTCTGAATGTGTCTGTGTGGAGAATACTGTTTGATGATCTCTAAGATAAAGTTATTTAGGTTTTTTTCTATGGAGTCGTTCCATGCTGGTGTGGAGTTTTGGAGGATTGTAACATACACTCTGGGTAGCTCTGTACATATGAGTGATCAATGTATGCTTTTACACTTATGTCCCATATTGTAAGTTATAGCGGTGGGTTTTGGATATCAAGAAATTTAGATCAGCTCACAGGCAGAAAAGATAGGATAGGTATTGTACAATGTTAAGATTCTCTACCAAGTTCTCTTCCAAGTCCTCTTCAACATCCAGTGCATTACCTGTACACCATTTTCCTACAAGTCGTTATTTCTTAATAAAGGGAAAAAAAGATAGTGAAATTAAGGAAAAATATGTTTGTCTACAAACTTGCTCTTGTCTGCAGAACTGTAAATTATCCTCCAGCCTCTAACATCAGTACCAAAACCAGATATGAAGCTTTAATGCATACGGACACCCATGAACAAACACTACATGGAGAATCTCTACCAGCAAAATGCAGTGGTTCTCATAAAAAGAAACCACAGGTGCTCATAGTGAAAGACTCTCTGTTAAAAGGCAATGAGACACCCATCTGATGACCTGACAGAAAGTTGTGAGAGGTTTGCTGCCTCCCAGGAGCTAAGACCTGTGACATTGCTGAGAGCGTGCCACAACTTGTCAAAAACAGTGACTACTACCCTTTGTTGCTCTTCCATGTGGGTATGAATTATGCTTCAAGCCAGAAACTGAACAAGATCAAAAAGAAGACTACAAAGCCCTGGGGATAAAAGTGAAAAAACTTTGGTGCCCAACTTAAATTTTCTTCCATTTTACCAACCAGGGAAAGGGGGCAGCCAGATACACACAAATGCTCTATTGTTTAGTCAGTTCTCCATACATTTCACAGTCCACTCGTCTAACCCAGACTTCCTGAGCTTCCCTATGAGGAAGTTGTGTGAGATAGTATTGAAAGCCTTGCTGAAGTCAAGGTAGACAACATCCATTGCTCTCCCTCTACCTACCCAGCTGGTCATGCCATCATAGAAGACTATCATCAGATTAGTCAAGCATGATTTCCCTTTGGTGAATCCATGCTGACTACTCCTGAT
>JAVFHW010067998.1:0-18318 GCA_032159205.1 Eurystomus glaucurus suahelicus | reverse complement strand
TCACGAATATGCCATGGGGCCAGCCCCCAGGTCTCTCTCCTCTTGCGAGGCTGCGAACGCCGGCCTCGGCTGCGCCCCGCAGGCGCCCGGTGCCGGGCCGGGAGCGGCTCTCGCCGGCGCACGGACGAGGACAGACCCCCCAGCCCACCCCGGCCGAGGAATACAGACACTCCGGCCCGCCGGGTCCCCGTAGGGTTATGCACTAAGACGTGAGTTAGTACCGAAATGCACTGTCCGCCTGCCACCCGCCCGTGTTTCCCTTTGCTGTACAAGCTGATGGAGATCAGCGATTTGTGATTAAAGAGAGTGGCTCAACCTTGCGCGTCCCTGGCGTTCCTGGGGCGGCCCGGGGGCAGCAGGAGCGGACCCCCCCCCCACACACCATCCCCCGGGGGCTCTCACAGGCCGCTCGCTGCCCCCTCGTCCGCTCTGTGTAGCCTTCCTACTCATTTCAGCAGTTACAAGCACCTTTTGTAGGCGTCAAAGCGGTATTTTAACGTTCTTTCAACAGTAATGTAAAAGCCGCGTTTTGAGCTCGCAGCCCGGGAGGGCCGCTGTGCAGCGGCCGTGTGCCGGGGAGCGAGAGCCCGGTTTCTTCTGTACACAGAAAAGCAATGCAAGGCGGGTACAAACACTCCAAGCCATAAAACAAGGGCACCGGGCTGTGACAGAGGCGAGCTGCCCCCAGAGCATCCGCGGGAGGTTTCTGCCGCCCCTCCGCCCCGGCGTCCCCATGGAGCAGAGGGGCAAGGGATCCCCGGCCTGCCCCCAACCTGCCCAGGGGCTCCTCACTGCCTGGCTCCTTGCTTCTCCTCTGCCCCAGCCCCAGCCTGTCGGCCGCTTTTACAGTAGTCGCTATCAAATGTCAATTATTGGGAGTGAGAAACAACAAACATTGTAATTCAGCGCAGTCAAAACATCCTCTGAGTGGCTGAGATTGTCCGGCCGGGTGACAAGGCGATTAGGGGAACCTGCAACCTCTCCTGCCTCGGCCATATCGGCCCCATCAGTAAACAGGGATGGAGACAGGGTGGCTGTGGCCCTGGGACATAGGATGAAAGGCTGCCAGGGAATGGAAGCTGCTTGCAGCCTCTATTCCTCCTTCCCATGGGGACAAACCTCACACAAACTCCGAGGTAGAATTGCACAGATAAGGAGCTCCGACCTCCTTCCTAGCTCTCCAAATAGAAGAGGAGCCCTGGGTGCCGTCCACAAAGCCCCTAACGCAGTGCGGTGTGTGGGCACCTGTCTGGGACTCAGGGCTGAGCGGAGGGTGGCCTTCTGCCACCCCACAGGAGAGTTTGCCTCGGGGACACTTACCCCGGAGAGGCAGAGGGACTTCGGGTCTGTTACAACAAAGGAGACCAGAGCCTGTCAGCCTGAAGCAGACTGCCTGCCCCGAAGTGCACAGGAGCTGGGGCCAGCCCCACAGCTATGCAGCCCAGGAAGAAGCAAAGGCTACTTCTCCTCCTCCTTTGAAACCTCTCCAATTCTGGTATCATGATGACTTTTGCACTGGAAGTTCACACTGACTTCAGCAGATGATAGAGAGACAGCAGGTTAGCCAGAAAATAATCTGTCCTAAGAGGGCCAAGGGTGTCTGCCTTCCCCAGAGCCCTGGGCAAAGAGTATGGGAGGGGGCAGGAGAAAGCTGGGTTTAAACTCTGCCACTATTGGGTTCCTGTGGGGTACTCGCAGTTTGATGCCTCAGTTTGCCTGATCTGGGCACAATGTTGCCATCCCACTCTGTGATACTGGTGTCACTGGCCTTTGGACCTTGCCACTGAAGAGTTTGTCCAGGATCAGAGCTCAAAGGGAGCCCCCAGGAGACAGGCCAAGTCCTGAGTTAACGTGAGGGAAAGCATTAAGATTAGCTAAAACTTGAGCCACTATTTTCAGACACTGGCCCTGAGTAGGGTCCTCTATTAAGTGGTCTACCAAGATGGACTGCACTGAGACTCCAGGAAAAGCCACAGGAAAAAGTAACTCCACACATCAACACATCACCCCTCTTCCTCAGATCCCTTAATTTCTTCAGATCTGTTTATTTTTCTCCTGTAATATCCCAGAGCTTCAGCTATCAGGGAATCCGGCTGTCCAGTGGGATTTATCCTGCTGTTGCTCTGTGTAGGCTGTTTCGGGCACCAGCTTTGGGTCTGATTTCCAGGACCTCACTGTGCTCATTCTCAAAAGGGATGGATGTACTACAGCCCCTGTCCACACTGCTGCTCACATGCTCCCCTCCTCCCCATGCTTTCCCATTCCTTCGGGAATTGCATCACGAGCAGATGCATGGCAGGATAAAACAGTGGGTTGGAAGAGCAGCCGGAGCCTTGGAGCTAGTTCAGAAAGCGATTTAGGCAGAGGAGAGAACTGCAGCTGGCTGAGGCCGGGCGCAGCGCGGCTGCCCAGCTCTGGCAGAGGCACCAGCAGCCCAGAGCCAGGCATGGTTAAAGACCTTTCATTAGCTGGATTAAACAGAAGTGCAAGAGAGATATACAGTAGGAATTAACCCCCAGCACACTGATTTTGGCCAAGGAGGGCTCACCGTCTTCACATGCACAGACACCCCATTGCTACTAGTCCTGCTTTTCCAGATCTGCCTCACCTCTGGCTGCAGCTCCACACCAAGAACAACCTCCATAGCTAAAAGAGCCAAGAGAGTCAGACCATGGTAAAAGGCACCGAGGCTGTCAGCACCTATCACAGCACAGCGGTGTGTTCTTCTGAGTCCAATCCTCTCAAAAGTTGAGAAAGACTGAGTACATCAAACTTGACACGTTTCTCTGCCTGAACCTGAAGTGTTTCACATCTATAGAGCCATATGAAAAGCCTGTGCTTAGAAAACATTAGTCCAGAGGGAAGTGCAGGATACTGGCGTTTCTCCAGGGAACCTGAAATCAGAGATCCTCTCGGTGTTCAGGGGCATGATAAGGGATGTAGGAAGCGGTTTCAGAAAGATTTGCACTTGGATTTTATCTCACTGTCGTTTCTTCAACTTTTTTTTGGTTACACAGCACAGCACTAGCACTCATTTCCCTGTTTTTGCCCAGTTTATTTAGAAGAATTCAGAGCTCAAACTGCACCTGAAGGTAACAGGGCAAGTGCAGCTCAGCACTACTTGTCTTCTTGAGACAAACGACATATGGTAGGTTTATACAAACTGTTTGGAATTCACACAATTTGTACAGGAACAAGTTGTCAGCTGTAAGGGACTGATACCAAATCCATCGCCTTTAGTGGTTTTGTAGGAACTGAAGTAATTGTTTTCCCTAAATAACACCCCTGCAGTTCCTAAAGTGCATCTGTGGCCAGAATTTTATTCAAGAAGATTTCACATAGCAAGTTATTATCTGGAGTCAGAAAACAAGGAGGTATGGCCCCGGCAGGAATTAGCTAAGTGTTTCAATGTTTCCGAGAAGCTCACCAGGAAAACAACAGATCAACAACCCTCTATTCCTAGCCCCCCTGCTCCTAATTCATCTCACTGACAACAAGTTAGATCAATATCAGCAGTAAGTGATTTCTTGTTAATGGGGATTACTAAGAAGAATCAACACCTTTAAAATGGTACTCCCTATTGTCTTCAATGTGAGTAAGGCTTTTAGGCTGAAGTCTGGTTTTTAATTCCTGGCCGGTTTGTTACTGGCTACAACACAAACTTAATGCTACGTTTTGATACCGAGAAAGAGGGAAGCAGAGATTTCTCCTAACAGAAGATCAAGCACTGGCAATACATTCGTGAAAGCCGATCAAGGTTTAGCAAAGTGACACGGAATAAGTTACTCAAAAAGCACTGCCTGTCTCCTGCAGTCATTTTAAACCCTGCTACGCCAGAGCGTCATTCAGGAAGAAAGCCCCATTTAGCCACAGGGTGATCCTTGGAGCGGTGGATCAGCCACAGGCCTTTCCTAACCTCTCCCTAGTTCACTTCCACACCAAAGGGAATTCCAGTGGGTTTTCCCCACCAGCTTTTCCTCTCTCCAAACAGCATGCTCTATTATTTTAGTACAAACTCCAATCCAGTCTCAACAGAGGCCTCAGCCTTACTGCTTCCTCCACTTCATGGGTAGTGCACCGATCCACACAGATGTTTCTTTCTAGGTATGAACAAGGGGTCTTGAAGGATCTCGGACTCCCCTCTTCTCAGTTGCCACTGTAGCCCTCAGAAAAGAGAGTGCAAAAGCACCAGATTAACTAGATTATTGCTGCTGCTTCTAGCCGTGGTGAAGCTGTACTGCTGTGCCTTAACTAATCAACCAGTTTTAAAGCATCTCTACCATTTCTGTTGCTGTTGTGGTACTGCACAGACTTGCCCCAGGCTGTTGCTTGAAATGGCTACTAGAGGTGATGGGCTGTCTGAGATGAGTAAAAAGAGGTGAGTTTCTCTGTCTTTGAGTAAAGGGGTTACTGGAACTGCAAATCACATACAAGTCGCGTCAGTGGAGTCTGGATGAAGACACTAAGAGGCAGGATGACAGAAAATAGACTATTTCCCAGAAACTGAGCAAGAGGAAAAGCTGAAAGAAGCCCAGGAAAAGAGATGAAAATTCAGAGAAGCAAAGGAGGGCATTTTTAAACCAGCTCTGTGTGCTGAGCAATCGATGCACTGACTCCACTGAGACTATAACATGTCTGTTAAGTCATCCCTGCTTAAAATAACTTCGTTTGGTGTCAACAAAGAAGCATTAGAGAATTGCTAAACCACAGGTCAGTAAGTCAGGAGATCTGGGCACTTCTCCCAGCTCTGTGAGAGACAGGCATCATGTTTGCAGTTGGGTCAGCACAGGCAGACCCTCACTCCTACACAACTCTAAATGGGGGCCATGCAAGTGCAGGGGTTCAGCAATACAATTTGCAGAGATCACTCAATACTTGCTTAGTTTGATATGATGGAAAAATCAGTTGTCCAACAGAAAAACTAACTTGCAAAGAGGCAGAATCTCTTAGTTGGCAAAATAATCTTATTTCTTAGGGTTGGATAAAATTAATTGGTCTTGGGGAGACATCCTAGAGCTAAATTACTATTTGTGGAGATGGGTAGACTAAAGGAGAAACAGGCATGAATGACACTACTGTACAGTGGGCAAGGTCAGGAGTTAGGCTTAAATAGGAAAATAAAAGCAAGTTTGTAAAGTATTTCAAATTCTGTGAACTGCTCTAACTACTACTTAGTAAGAAACATAAACAGAATTTAGAAAGGCACTTTAGAGTTTTAGTCCCAGAACCAAGAAATCTGGTTGTTTCACAAATTATTAACTTCAACAGTTAAAAACACCTACTCTCTGAAACATTTTCTAGGTGTTCTGTATATTGGGAACAGGATTTGGTGCACTCTGCTGCTGCAAGAATATTCCATAGTTTATTTTAGCACAGCAGACATTTCCTAAAGAGATTGCATTGTCTTCAGCATCAGCTTTGAACAAGTCGCAGTACTGGCTCCTAGAAATTGCCTCAAATCCCATCTTCCTGGCCAGGGTTTTTTTGTACTCCTTATTATCTGTGAAAAATAAAAGCTGTTTTCAGAGCCGTTGCTGCAGCCAGTGGGTGTGCAGTGTATGGACATGTGCACAATGCTGGCTGGTTGTCATCAAGAGAAGCCGTTAAAAACAGGTCACAAAAAAAAAAATCCCAAACCATTTCAGTCGAATAAATTTCTTATGTTTTTAAGTACCAAAAAATTAGAATGAAGACCTACTGCCTGGCTTCAGCAAGTCAGTTCTAACGATATCAAGGAGATGATTTATGCTGTTTCAGGGAAGGAAAATATAAATCTTGGTTGACTCAAGGCTTCATGTGCAGTTTTATGCATTGTGCAGCGTCAGCTGCTGCTTCCCTTTCCGCTGCATACCCACAGAGACAGGTCCAGATCCATCCCACGATTACACACACTTCACTTTACGGACATGGCTAATCCCACTGAAGAATCTCATACCGATGTGTATAGTGTACAAGGGTTCAGAGTGGAAGTAGAAGGACATGCTGACACCCGGCTACATTTCTGGCATCCTCCTATGCTGAGGTTCTAGTATCCTCCTGCTGTTTATTTCTGGTTATGAGGGTTAGAGGTGTTTTTGTACTTGTTCTGGGTTACAGGGTACATCTGAGTTTTTCTTTCCAATTACATGCCCAGAAAGCAATCCATACTCCGTACATCAGTGGGTACTGTGATAGTCCCTATCCTACAGCCACTAGACATACAGAGATGCCATGTACACAGCCATGCTCAGAATGCAGGTTCCTCACTGGTGTCTTTATAGACAGCACTTTTCAAGCAATGCAAAAAAAATTGCTTTGCTTAACCCCAGTTCTGAAGACATGAAAGCGGAATTGCTGCTATAAAAAGAGATGTTCTGTCATATCTCTCATCCAACACTCACAGGCATCCAGCGTGCCTGTCTGAGACCTCAGGCTAATTTTTCTCCTTTTAGAAGCACCACCGTCCCCCCCCCCCTCCCCCAGGAAAAAAACCATCAAAAAAACAGGTGAGAGCTGCTGGTCATAGGCACCTCCGAGAGCCAGGCCTGAGGCATTTGTCTGGTTAGACAGCGGTTTAGAGCCCACCAGTATTTCATCTTCAGAATTTAAGCCTAGATGGTTTCTTATACAATAAGACATTAGAACTGGAAACTAAATTTCCCTATTCAGTCCTCAGCAGTAATGTTATCTATAAATTTTATTTTTATATTCACAAAGATTATTTCCCGTGTAACAAGAAGAAAGTAAATACTTGATATTTCTCGCCCCCAAAAAAGTAAGAGCATATGAGAATCATCCTAAAGCAGCACACTGGAATGGCAGGGACAGTTGTAGGATAATTTCCAAATATCCTCTTTGTTTTTTTCTTTCCTGGCCACATTGCCAGTTCTACTGGCCTCAATATTCTGGTTGTGAAAACACTGTAGTCTGCCCCTTTGATCAGCTAGTGAAAAGCCCTTTCATGTCTTTCTGTCTTCATTACCTTACATTTTAATTGCTGGCCTTGCACAGGACAGACAGGTGGTACAAGGTCACAACAGGAGATGATGGATGGTTTTGGCAGTGTGTGTCCAGATCACACATGCTGAAATCAACCTGTGCGGCTGTAACCCATCCTGCGCTGGGGGATCAGTGGGGCAGGCACAACACCTGACGGCTGCAGCCACCAGATACCTATTTTAGGTCCCATTAGAAAATAATAATGAACTACACTTTGTCAGATTAGTACTTCAAAGCATCAAGCACACAAGTGATACTTATCTGAGCACCACCATCTCTTACAAGCTACTGGGATCATCATTTCACATATTGATGAAGTGATACATCCAGAAACAGGGATTTAACTAAATTACTTAGAAGATTGGGGAGCGTTAGAGGTGAAACCCCAAAGTTTCACATCAAAGCTCCTGCACCGGTGGCTAAGACCTGGTTGAGTGAAGATTTCTGAATAAAAGAATCCATGTCAGATACCAATCTTATTTTAAATCCTGTAAAAGTCACTGGGGAAATGGAACTGATTTTCCTTTTACACACCCAGAGCTTCCTTTATTTTTCCCTAGAAGATGACGTTAAGAGGTTTGGACCCCTGGTGTAGAGGAACTTCTGTTTTACCCTGAATCCATCTGGTTATGCTTAGAGCACACGCATACACCCATCAGTACAATGATACAGAAGGTTTCCTCTCCAGTGCATTTGACTTGGTAACTTCTTGGTCATAGCAAGAGTTATGCAAGGTTTATTGCAAGGATAGCTATAATGGATAGTAGGTACCACACTGCTATTTTATCTACTCAAACGGAGAAGGGGTAAGAAATCATAAGGAGGAAGACGCTTTTGACTACATCATAGAACATACCAGGCTAGACCATCTTACTTGTCCTTTTTGGCCTTAAAAACCTTTAGATGGAGCAAGTGAGCTCCCAAAGCAAAGTATGGATACAAATGTGCTTCTACATGTCATGCAATTCAAGATCCAAACTTGAGTTCAAGGCCCTTTATAGCATGGAGAAGCCATGGTCTCTGTTCTGGTGACATAGGATGCTCTTCTAGTGAAAGTCAATACTGCATTGCTCAACCCGCGTACAAAGGTCTTTTGGAGGTATATCCATTCAAACTTCAGTGTGCAACCAAAACAAAAAAGAGAGGGTATTTTGCCAAAGTCAGACACTTACTTGCTTCTAGTAATAAAATGCACCCTTACTTCAAGTGCAAAATTAATTGGTTTAAAGATTCTGCTGTAAAACCAAGTTGGCCTTCCCAGATTTATCTTGAAAGATAGAGACCCTGATTAACTGCAGAGCAGAACATAGTCTCCTGATGATGTTCTTCTCCCCCTGCCTCCCAGATGGCCATTCCTTTCATTTTCCAAGCAGGTTCCTTCCCTTCATGCAGCTGTTCCCAACTGCAGCTGAAATCAAGACACTGGGACTCATTAGCTCTACTGGGTCCTTTCATCCACAAGTTGGTATGACATGCTCAGGGAGCGTAAATGACAGGAGTCAAGTTTAGACTGAGGTATAGGTGTCTGGGAGTGGAGAGGCCATTCAAGCAATTAGTTCTCACTTATATCATCTTTTTTTTTTTTCTATGTAAAATAACATCACACAAATTTTGCAGATTTTGGTGTGTGCCAGTTGAAGAACGCACCCTCTTCAAAATGCATTAGCCAGATGCTTTCAAATCAAAACTCTCCTTTGAGACTCCTCCTGTTCTATCACCCAAGACAGCAATATCCCACCCACCTCCTTAGTAAAAATGAAAATATTTAGAAGAGGTTCAAAATCAGTTGGCAAAAACAATGGGGAGTCACAGGACTTCACTCTGTTTTGTTTTGTTTTGTTTGTTTGCTTGTTTCCTTAAAAACAGAACCGATGACTTGGGAATTTTTGAGTCACTGAAATTTTGTGGAAAACTTTAGGGAAAAACAATAATAAAAATCACTCTGTGAAAATACAGCCTTTCTGTAATGACTGTTCTGCAGAGTACCCTTTACCTGTGCTTGTTATTGCTGCAGCATTCACTGCTTGTTGCCTTGCTTTTTTCAGTAAACTCAGGCTTGGTGAGATCTTGAGATTAGAAGACCCTATTTTAATTGTAACTCTGACATTCATTTGATGCAGAATCTTGGGATGGTCATTGAACCTCATGTGTCACATTACAGAGGCAGAGAATTCAGGTGAGGAAAAGGGTCCCCCATCACCCACTGAATGCAGGCAGGCTGCAAAGACACAGACAGAAATCCCTGCTTAGGAGTGCTTGGATGGAAAAATGGATGGGGTGGGTGCGGGAAAGCCTCTGCACAGAGAGGAATTGACTTTTCAAAAGAGAAGACGCTTTCTGATGACCTGAGCTAAAGATAGGATGAGCGCAACCAGCAGCTTTTTAAAGCAGCAGATCTCGTCTTATCAGAAGTCCTTGAGGAGGAGAGCAGCGTTTCCACCGAATACGGTGTTTTACAGAGCTCTTCCCCCTAGACATCGGGATCAACCCCAGGGCCGGCATCTCAGTGAGCCCTTCTGGGGACCTAGCTGGACCCCAAAAGCCTGGAGTGACCTTTCCCTGAGCTACTTCCTCATTATCCCAGAGCTCTGTCTGGGTACCACAGGCAGGCGTTTCCTTTATCATTTTGACTTTTGACCTTGGGACAGATGGGGCTCTGCCCTGCCACCATCACTGTTTCCATCCAGCCCAAACCCCCTCCACTCCCAGTAATGGGGATGTTTTTTAAAAAGGGCATTGTAGTGATAGATTTGTCAAGATCAAGGGTCAAGTTTATGTTGATCTACAGGTGTCAGAAGTGTATTGATCCAATGATTAAGGTCCCTGAGAGGTCACCATAAATCCTCAAGAGAATGAAAATACCACATAACTTGCTTGCAGATGTTGCAGAAGTAACTAGATAAGGTGAAGCAACCATCCAGCACGTGTTAACAGACACTATTAGAGCAACAGGCGATGCCACAATGTTATTTTGCTGTAAGCCAGGGTGGCCAAACCTATAAAAAGGTGCAAACATCAAGCAATTCAGGCCCTTTGTTTCAGCTTAAATTAGGGCATCTTTGGCTCATGAGAGGAAAGACAGCCTTTAGTACAAACACTTTGCCTTTTTTGTTCAGCACTTTCCATGCACTTCCCTGACAGTTGTGGATTATACTCAACTCAAAAAATGCTTCTGGGAAGATAATTATTTTAGAACAGTTCAGTTGGAAAGGACCTACAATGATCATCTAGTCCAATTGCCTGACTTTGCAGATAGAAAAACCATTACACTAGGTTCAGCCAGAGCAGATATTTAAAAATAAAATAATAATTAAAAAATCTCCTTGTCCTAATTTCCAGCTCCTCGGCCAAAACTGATGCTGAAGTTCTCCAAACTATCTGACCATGACCAGTGTGCACACTGTGATCCCTGAAGCCAGGGACCACGTGGACCCTTCCAACAGTGGTGGCAGCTCGGGGTTTCTGTAACTCGAGCGTTTAAGCCCAGCAGTTATTGCAGAGCGTGATGCTCAATCCCTTTATCATGTCTCCTCTTGCGGCAGCCAGAGCGGGGTCTAATTTTAAAAAGCAGTGATATGGTGCTGCTGTAGTCACACACATTACGGTTAGCTGCTGAGTATTTAAATATAAACGTGCTTAAGCTGCTCTGCTGTCAGGCTATTATACAGTTGACTATATGTAGTCAAGTTAAAATGCACAAAGTTAACTTACTAACTTGTCAAAGCTCAAAAGTTAAAATAGATAGCTTGCTAATTTTTTTTTTAGAGTAATTTTGGGATTAATAATCCAAAGTATTTCTCTGATCTAACTAAAATAATTTTGATAGAAACAAGTCAATAATCAAACTCCAATTTTTACTTGACTCCATTCCTTCAGAAGAATAACCCTTAAGGCATCAAATCAAGGCAAGGCATTTTTCTTTGTGGTACATTACCATGAAAATCAGAAATATAATGGATCTCATAGGAATTAATAAACCCTATCAAGATAGAAGATACTCAGTTTAACTGAAAATAATTTTGAGTACTAAACTGAAAATTAATATATGACTCCATAATTTACCTATAAAATCAGAAAAATATATTCCAATAAAGAGGCTTTTTATGAGAGCAAAATGCTTATTACAAGAATAATGTGCAATAAATCTGAGTACAGTACATCTCAGCTACCATATGCAGCTGTCACCATCAAAGCACAAAGATTAGTTTTAGAAATGTTTGTAGTATCAGTGTTACAGAGTTTTGGTGCTAACAGTCACTTATATGCAGAATAAAACATAACATGTTTCTGCTTCTAAACTAGGGCTTTCATCTGTGTGAGCCTCTGGTCTGCTTCATCGGCACAGGCAGGCAGTTCACACACCTAACACAGGGTAGGTACATGCTGGAGTATTTTGCTGAATAGTGCCCAGGACATCAAAGAACAGATATAGTGACATTTGTATCATGACTGGTTTCTCCCACATGTGACTGTGGACCCAATGCTGGAAAACATTTTAAACTCACCCTTCTGCCTTTACCCATATTGAGTTCAAACATGCTGGAATGGGCAGTGTCTTTGTTCTGCTGGGGCCAGTTGGGTAGGGAAGCTCGAAATGGTGCAGGGCTCGGCAGAACTTTATTTCACAGTGCTACCTAGTGGTTTCTGGAATAAATGATCAGTTCATCAAAATGCATTCACCATACAGAACCTCAATATGAGTTAAGTACAAGTGTCTACCAAATCTAAACCTCCACCACTGCCTGGGATGGGTAGGAACTATGTATTTACACTACGGCGTGGGGAGGACCTAACCAAAAACCCCCAAAACCAAACAAACAAAATGCATAAGAACACTTGTGAACTAATCCCAAGCATTTCTGACTGGATATTCATACACAAAGCCTTCTCCCCTCCAAAACTCCTTCCTTGCTCCTCTCAAACTTCCCTTTGCTCCACAACAGTCCAGCAACTGATGTCACTGTCTTCTGCATAGCCCAGCATCACCTATATCACTCTATATTGATCTAATTCTTCCATTTTCCGGCATCGCAGGTGCTCCAGCAGAGGAGCATCACTGCTGCCTTGTGTTTGCCTGCACAGAAGACAGCACTGCCTGGGTGCCAGGGTGCAAGCCAGGGTTCTACAGCAGTACAAATAAATGAAGTCCTGTTAAAAAGTGACAGGGCAGACCGAGAGCGAAGCCTGGCAGAATTCAGTCAGAGATGTTAAACCCAAGTATGAGACACAGCCACTGGATGTGACGGTTTTCCCATATTTAGAAAGGGGAGGACAGTACTTGCCTCCCTGGGCAATGCCTTATGATCACCAGATGAAAGCAGTCATGTAAGTACTAAGTAGTATTAATAGTCATAGACATTACATATATAAATGAGTATAATATAGTCAAACAATACTTAACAGTTATTTCCAATAGCAGCATTTGTATAATGCCATTGACACTCAACTGCTGATAAGTTGGACACACTTAAGGAATTTTAATAAGCCTTTGAAAAGGTTTAACTGATGTGAATTAAGCCCTGAGATAATTTAGACACAGGGCTATCATTCTTCAGTTAAAAATAATTGATCTTGAATGTAAACGTCACATCTTGCACCGTGGTGTACACAGGCAAAGAAAATGTCATGTGTCACCAGCCGCATCTGGGGCTGATGGACACGTTTCTGGAGGAGCTGCAGCACCTCCGAGCTGTGCCTGGACTGCGCGAGGGTGAACTTCATTCCCTGCGGGGTCACAAACAACGTACCTCACGGGAATAAGATTCAGATACGTTAACTAACAATACACGTGTGGTTATTACTACAACACTAAATCCAGCACCCTGGGCATTGTGGGTGAGTACAGAAAGGACTGCTAGTATCTTTTGGCTTTAATCCACAAAAACAGCTCTGCTGCCACTCCTCTCTAGCAGAGGCAGAAGTAAAGTCTTCATCTAGAGTTTAGCACTGAAAAGTTTTTTTTCATTTGAGAGGAGCATTCTATATGTACTGCTTGTTCCAGGCGTCACACTTTCCTAACAGGCAACTTCTCTCACAATGCTCGCTATCTTTTCTGGAATCCTCTAACAGACATGCAATGTAATGTCTTTTTCACAAGATGATAAGGCCAGAAGCTCTTGCTGAAATCTGCAAGCCTAAACTTTCACCCACATCTTTATAGAAATTAGTTAAGTTGCAGTAATGAGAACATAAATTCCCACTTGCTGTGTTTCAGCATTAATATCACCCTAATTTTGGTCTGTGAAAGATCTGGAACTAAGTTTGGGCCAAAGTCTACAATTACCAAAGATACCGGTGCAAAGACAAAACTATTTTAAACAAATCTGAAGATAAAGAGAATTGTGGGGTTTTCCTGGGTTGGTTTTTTTTTTTCCCTTCTCATTTTCCTGGCTGGTTGGTTTTGAACAAGCAGACAGATTACTGGTACCAACCAGTCAGTGAAAGCAGGGAGTTGCTGGCATTAAGCTACTTGCATTTTTCCTTCAGCTATTTTCAAATATCATCTCTGACATTTAAACAAACAGGAATAACATTGTGATTCTTAGCAGCATTTGCAATTTCATATCCAAATGAAGCAAAAGCAGCATGCTTTTAAGAACAGGGCTCAGAAAGGAATTCTTCATTGTTTAATCCAAAATATACAGCACTGATACACATATAATAGACCATTTCTTTATACATATGCACAATATATAGCAATATACAGAACAAGGGAGGGCTCGCTTCCTTGTAAGCATCAAGTATTTGCTATTATCAGACACAGGACAGGAGGCCAACTTGATCAATAGACTTGCTCAATATAGAAAAATCTTATCTTCATTTCGGACTAGCTAGCTATAATGTCAGCACCTAGATGCCACTGACAGAGTTATCTCCCATCAGCAGCAGCAATAACTGTTTGGTAGTTGGGTGACACCTATGAAAAGCCAATGACCCAAACAGAAAAATTTTGTCCTGCCATCTATTTTGAAGATAAAGGGAAACCGATCCCCCCCTCCCTGGTCTTTGTGCATTTATCGGGACTTTTAAATAAGCCTGTGTGAATTTCAGTTTCAAATCTCCACTCCCATTTGGAAGATGCAAACCAAAGAATCTGTGGGTACAAGACCAGACCCCTGGAGGGGTCAGGCCCAAAAGCGTCCCTGGATGTGATACTTCGCCATCATGCTGTTGAAAAGAGGAAAGCAAAAAAGCTTTCATGTTGTTCTATATATATGTTGTTCTATCTATAGGGCCTGGTGTGCGCTGATCCCCGAGGAGACGTTCTCCCTGCTTGCCCTTTGGGCGCTTATCGTGGGACCAGAGGGACACACGCAGCATTATCACCAGGCCAGGCTCAGAGCAGCCGAGTGGCATTTTCCTTTCATGCAGCCACCAACACTAAGCGCAGGGCAAAGCGCTCCGCAGCGCACGGCGTAGCCTGCGACCCTGCCTGGCAGCCTCTAACAGCAGGAGATAAGTGGGATAGGCAAGTCAGCTCTGATGTTGCAGCAGGAGACAAAGGTCAGGAGCGATAACATCTGATCAGTCTCACATTGTGAGGTTAAAAATAAAAGGAAGGCCAAGCAGAAGTGAGAGACTGTGATGGTCTAAGGTATGGGCAAGACGTCACATCACCCCAAGGAGGGACCTTCATCAGATTTGCTTCTCTCAAATCCTCCCAAATGATTTTGCAATGACTTTGAATGGCTGCATGAACCTCATGATTTATCCAGAGTTTTAGTACCCAAGAGGTCACTTTGAGGCAGATGCACAGCCACGATTACTGCAGCTCTTGCTCTGCAGCGGTAGCCAAGGTCTGCACTGGAACTATGCCATTTTCCTCAACACCATGCAAGGCCAGGAGGCCAGCCTGGGCCCTTCCTGCTCACTTGGAGTAAGTGGGAATAGCCAGTGAGCAAGGGCGTACCTAGACAAAGAGAAACTGGCAGTCACCCCAAGGTTATGATTTAGGCACTCAACACTTACACGATATGTTTAAAATCATGACACTAAAAGCAAATCCCATACCAGAGGCAAATAAAATTATAAGTTGCTTTTTTAATGAAGCGTTCCATAGGGTTCACACTTAACGTGCTTGTTTGCTTCTGTGAAGACCATATATCTGCTTGTGTAGAACTTGATACTTTTCATAATTTCATGATGCCGGAAGCTGGGAGTTTATTCCACATATTGCTCAGACTGGTGGGACTGGCAGCCCCAGTCCATAGCACAGAGGAGGAACTTCAGTCTGGGAAATCAGTGCTGGCTTTGCTGCCCTTAACCAAGAACATTTACATGGAGACACGCAGACATACCTTTCCAGTGACTTTGCAGAAGTGTGAATAGTTACAGACAGTTCAGGACTTTAACATTAACCACACGTACTGTGTCTCCGCTAACTTGAGTGGAGCTCTCAGTGTAGACCACTTAGGCCAGGCCCAAACCCAATTAAGTCAATAGAGATTCCCAGTTCCTTCCTCAGACAATAGCTCCTTCTTTACGTGGAAGAGGATCAAATCTTCAAGGCACAGTTACACAGCACCAGCCCATCCAGAGCATCAATCTTAATGCATCACCCAAAGAAATTGGCACAAACTCTTCCACCTTGTTTCTGTGAGAAAACTAAAGCCCCAGCTCAGTGAGACTGTCATTTACCTTTTGCACAGAACAGCCCAGACCTTTTGTACATGGAAGCAGATAATAAAGAAAGTTTAGTTTATTCAGTGTAACAGTCTCAGCCTGATCAAGTCCACAATCAGCTGCAGGCACCTGCAATAAGCCAGTCCACAAACAGCTTCAGACAGTAGTAAGATGACACAAGAGCCCCTGGCTGCATTTCATACAGCTGAAAACCCAACAGCACAATGGGACAGATGCAGAGATAGCAGATGAAGTAAAAACTGGTTATATGACTCCCAGTTGCAATCAGTCTATGAGTGAAAGATCCCAGCACAGCCAGCAACTAGAAGATCTTAGTTTTCAGGAATGGGTCATGGTCATCCATGTTTGACTGGCAGCTTGGGAAGTGTTTATTCAGTTAATATTTGATGTGAGCATGGACATTCACAGTACACTGAGCAGGTGGAAAGATAAAGGTGATACTGCTCCAGATACCCCCGTAGCCATTTATACTACTTATATAACAGGAATTTAAATGATGTGATTTGAGATTTGTTTTCAGGAAGCACTGGAATTTTAATTTTTTTTTTTTCCTATCAAGCTTTGAGCAATGCAGTACACAGCAGAGAAAGATGAGAAGCCTGACTTCTCCACCTGAAGATTTTATGTTCAATTAACCTTCTTATTTCTTTATAGATAAGTGGCAAATCCTGCAGCCATCAAATCTTGGAAAGATTACATCCTCCACTAATCCCATTATTCCCCAGCAAGCATACCTTAAGATGTACATGGTTGAGAAATATTCAAATGCTGCATTAGAAGACAGAACTAAACTTTTTACTTAAAGTATGAATACAAGCTCTTTCCACCTCTTTTAAGTTGACGTCATTTCTCAACTAATGTAAAAGTAGAAATAAGGACTGAATGGGAGCCAAGAGAGCTGGGGCTGTTCAGCCCAGAGAAGAGAAGGCTTCTTATCACGGGGAAAGAGATCTCATCCATCTATATAAATACCTGCAGGGAGGGTGCATAGAGGAGGGAACCAGACTCTTTCCAGTGATGCCTAGTGACAGGACCAGAGGCCACAAGCACACGCTGAAACAGAGAAGGTTCCTTTTGAAACATGTTTTTACTGTGAGGGTGACAGAACACTGGAGCATGCTGCCCAGGCAGGTTGTGCAGTCTCCATCCTTGGAGATAATCACAAGCCATCTGGACACAGTCCTGGGCAACAGCTCTAGGTGGCCCTGCTTGAGAATAGGCTTAGACCAGATGACCTCTAGAAGTCCCTACTGGGACCTACTGAGGACCCAACCTCAACTGGTCTGCAATGCTAAGAAACATAGATAACCAGGGAAACCGAACAACAGCAGAGAAAACTTCCAGCCATATTAAAAGGGCTAAATCTTGAAGCAAGGGTCCTATTCTTACCACCTACCCTCAAAGAACTGCATCAATCTTTCAGCAATTGGAAAAAATTCCTTGAGAGATACTTGGCATTTATACCAAGGATATAAATCAGGACTGGTCCATACTGCGGCTGCCACTCTGCTCGGGAACACTGAGAGCTGTTGGTTGTGGCACACAGCATCTGCTGCCTATTTGGAGAACTCTTATCTCACCTTTAAGGGACAGACACAGCGAGCACTCAGGCACCAATTACACGAAGGGCTTGGTGCACTTCACAGCAATATGTAATCACAAAGATGTCACATCTTGCTAAAATATGTGCTTAAGATTTCTGTTCTGGTGGAATCACACCATTACAAAGAGGGAGGCAAAGCAATGGTAAGCTGATTCCCCCGGCTTCCAGAGAAGAGCCCCACATATTTGCAGACAAGTACACACATGTCCCCTGGATATTCTCAGCCCCCAAAGATTCCAGCCTGACTTGCCTGGCTTGCTCTGGACCACTTGGCATGTGATAGCAGCCACGCACATTTGGCAGAGACATTTTTAGAAACTTTCCATTTTGGTAAAGCCAGTTATGTGGAAAGCATTTCAGAAGCAGAACTTAAAATACAGACTTAATTTCCCCTCAATTCTTAGCAGGGGGAAGAATAAATTGTATTACGCTCTTCATTTATTTTCCCACAGAGAGTTATTCTGTAATATTTCTGCATTTGCTGACACTATAACCAGTAACAACATAATGGTAAGTCAAACCAAACCACTCTTTTCAGCACAGTTATACCAATTCTTTCTCTCAGGTCCATGTTTTACTGTAATCACTAAAAGGTGACTTTCCTTGAAAACATACATCTAAGTAAATGCTTAGGAAGTGACCTGCATGCTTCACACTTCAGGGCTGTACTGGGGAGATGCTCACAACTCCAGCTATGGCAACACAGATACCCAGCAGGCGCCTGCTCCTGCCCATGAGCTTTCCACAGTGCCCACATCGGAATGGAGGCCAGAACCACATCTGCATCCACAGCCCACTAACCACATGCTGGCAGCTAAATACCTGACAGCGCTGCCTGGCTCCTGACACACTGAGGGTCAGCTTCCAGGCATTTTCCCTTTTTCCACAGGTGTTCAGAAAAAGCAAACTGATCTCAGGAGGTTAGACTCCATACACAGGACCTGACATGGGTGCCAGCAAGCTCTAAACCTCTAAATCCACTGCGGCATCAGAACTGCCCCATCCTCAGCCCTAAGTGGCTCCAGCTGCACAGCAAAACACCCACAGTCCCTTAAGTGGCTCCAGCCCCTGTGCAGGGAGGACACAGGTAGTTA
>JAVFHW010067997.1:0-19677 GCA_032159205.1 Eurystomus glaucurus suahelicus | reverse complement strand
AGTAAGAACAGTCAGTCCAGTGATTATTATTTATATTATAAAGTTTCTTTTTCCTTACATGCATCATTTCACATTTGTCCACATGGAATTTAACTTGCCCGCTCTTAAGTCTATTCAGATCTTCAGTTCTTCCTCATCAGCCTTCATCTTTAATTCCCTGAATTAATGAATGTCAGTAAACTCAACACACAGTCTCCTGTCCATATGATTCATATTATGTTGGACTACTGCTGATCCCTCCAGATTGCTGATCTCTCCAGGACTGGTAATTTTATTTCACAAAATGACCACTTACTTCTACCTTCTGTTTCCTGTTTTTGACCCAATTATTTGTTCATGGAAGATTTTTCTCTTTGTTCTACATTTTTGTTTCTTTGAAGTAATAGATTTTAATTTCAGGACAATCATTGCAATGCATTTAATGATCACAATTCAAATACATACATTTGTGGCAGATGAAAAGGGGAAAAAACATCTAGCTTTTTGCCTTAAAAAAACCAAAACCAGAACAAGTACACCATCCCCCATTCAGCCCAAACCCGCTTAAAACAGGGGTTTTGCACATGTGCTTCAAGTCAGCTTATGCTAATATTTTTTTTTCTTCCAACTTTGGTAGGATAACATGCACGAAGTGACTGATAATTTGATGAACAGGAAGTTTATGTTCATTCTTACAACTGTTCCAACCTTTTTGTCGTGACAGACTGTGCGGATTTTCCCTATGCCCTTCTTCCCCCCCTCTTTTTTTTCCAGATCCTTTTCTGCTTTATAAACTTAATCAGCACATTAACTATAACACTGGATTCTATTACTTCCATCAAGGTAATTTCTTGCCCTTACAGGTACTAAACAATCTTTTTTAGTACTGAGAGTTGAAAAATGTAACTGATACATGCTTAGAGTTAAAAGCATGTAGATGATGAACACAGGAAGAAAATGGCAGACATATTCTGTAAATTACAAAAGTGCTAACTTCAGAGAACCTTCCCCTCCCTCACAACTATCTCTGCCTGCAACAGATGCCATTATTTCATAGAAAAAGTACTGAAGAGCTTTAATCTTACAAATACCAAAAGTTCTTTTGTGTAAAACTGCATCACTAGTAAATTTTCTACAAATGGATTCTCCCTATGTCCATCCAGATTTACTTTAAACATATTCCTGCATACAAATTAGGTTCTCTTTATCCTTACCCGTTTTGTTGTCAAAAAATTTGATGTGTCTATCTTCATGTGCTGTAATAGTTACAGGAAGTGTGGGATGACTTACTACCTTGTTAATATGATTATTTGATTGTACACCTGAAAATAAAAATATAAAAAGATATTAAAATACCTGCCTTAAATAAAGGTTTAAAGTTAAAATGAGAATATTTTAGCATTCCACTTTAGCTTACTATATTAATTAATATTATATAAATAACATTTTAGGAAGAGCATCAATGAATCTTCTAAGAAATAAATAAAAGCTTCTCACTTCACAGGATGAGGCTAAGGCAGGTAGACTCCAGCCAACGTACTGTAAAGTTAAAGCTGTAAGATTCTTAAGAGAGATCACAAACAAACCAAGCAAGCACTGCAAGGCAGCATGAGCCAAGTGGAAACTGTGGCATCTGTAATATAAGTTTAGACCACACCTCTTATACCTCCACATCAAAACAGATTTAGCTTTAAAAGAAAAAAGATAAAAGCCAAATAACTGAAGTCAACCTAAATTAACAGATTCTGTCAGATATATTTATGTTTTATTTCAACTTCAAGAAACAATGAATGGTTTAGAATCTCTTTAGAAGTTTTTAGAATATTCTTTATAAAACACTTTCTTATCTGGATATGACAGTGTTTTAAGGCTTGTTCCCTTCATTCCTGTGCTTAATTTTTGCTGATTCCATTTAAGATTCTCTTTTCAAACTAGGAAAAGTATTTCCCTAGTTTGTGACGTTCTTCCTCACTGTCAAGGACAGTTTTTGCACAAGCTACCTTGAATATAGCTTTTACATGGTTTTGTAGCCTATGTTGAAGCCTTCATATAACCTGCTTAAAGCTGTTAAGTATAATCACTAAGTAAACTAGACTACTTGAAGAGGAGAAGCAAATTCTTCCCCTGCATTATTCTTTAAGATCTCATTTCACGTAAAGAAACAACCAGGAACTAGAGGTTTTCCTTATAGAACATTTTCATAGGTTAAAGAAAAGAAGGCTCCTCTACCAAGAGTTTCATCAGAAACATATAATTCTTAAAGAGCTACATCTTCGTAGCACCTTATTTGTAGCAACAGAATTTCTAACATAAGAAGTTCCACAGGACAGAATGTTTAATCACAAGCTGTGCAGAATTCTACACCTAACTAATATGCTACCTAATTCATTTGCTTATCTTAATATCCTCCATGTCAAGGCTATATAATGAAAACTGTGTTTTAATACACAATTCAGACAACTGAACCTTAAGAAACTTCAGAGAACAAAACCTGTTGCTTTCACTATCTCTAATTGCTTCCAAATCCCGCTAATCCACAATCTTTTCCATCTTGTCTGTTCCAAGCATCTTTAAGCATCTCATCAACTTTCAAATTGCACAATTCAGGAGAGGAGCAAAACTTTTTCATTTACCTTTCCATATAATAAAAACTGATAAAGGCACCTCACCCAAGATGGATATTTAATACAGAAGAGCTTTACTTACCAGATTCTATTTGTGATGAAAGCATTACCACTGACTGGGATGTTTCTAAATCATAGATGACTGTGCTGCCAGTGTTAAAAGATGCTACCATATGAGCAGGGTCACAACCTATAAAGTCCACTGATGTAGGTATTCCATGCTCTAGAAAGATATGAAAATGTGTTCAGAAGAGCACAAAACACTTTTAAAATTCTTGACCATTTAAACATTGAGTTTGTTTTATACTCATTGTTCAAAAAAGAAATTCGGTCTCTTTAAATAATGCTACAGCACCAAGATTACTTTATTAAAAGATCTTTTCCCTTTAGTTTTGATAAATGGAGATAATGAGCCTGGCCACATTATCAGCCGCTTCATAATGGATTTTCAAAACCACTGCACAAATGTACCTTTCTCTCCATTGTAAGTGCAAATACAGGGCATTTTTTCTGGTGGGTTCCATAATCTAATAGTGCCATCTGCTGAACAAGATAGTAAGTGATTCTTTACACCGCTGTAAGCGAGGCCCCAGACTGCATCCGTGTGAGCAATTAATGTGCCAGCTAGAACGTTTGGCTCTGGAAAAAAAGTTCAAAAATGACACCTTCTTAGTGAAAAAACAGTAAATAAGTATTTCTTGTACCTCAATATAAATTAATAAAACTGTCATATATGCCCCCAGCACTACCTAAGCAACAGCTGGAATATTACACTGGAGGTCATCTGCAAACACTGCCATCTTTCTCCAGAAAATCCACAACAAACAAATTAAACCCCCCAGCCACCAGTAAACAAAAAGTCCCACCAAATGAACCAACCAAAACAACCTCACAATTTACTATGTCCCTTTTTCCAAAATGATACACATTTGTTATCACCTCCTTTCTGAGGCACTTGCTACTTCCCTCCAAAAGCACCATCTTAAAGATGCTTGGTCACAGTCCTTCCTCTGTACAAGGTGCAAAAGCACATAACAAAATCAGATTTCCACTTAAACACTGAAGCTTAATGCTGTTTTTACCCAGCGTACTCTGCTGACACAGATGCATGCTCTAAAAATCTTGAGCATCCTAATTTTTAAAACAAGATTATTTCTGTTGTGGATCAAGGAAAGACATTCTTATTTTCTTCTTCCTGATACTTTAGCTTTTATAGATGAGTTTTTAATCTGTTCTCTACCAGGCTTTGAGTAGAGAAGTGAGAGAAAAAGATAAATGGAAAGGAATAAAGCCAGATAAATCACCAAAATTTAGTTTTGCAGAAAATTATAAAGAAGTTGATCTTGCAACCCAAAACCCTAACAAGCTTTTGGGAGGAAAAGCATCTTACTAGCTCTCTCTCTCTTGAAAAGAACTTTGTCACTTGAATAGAAATAGCTCAGTCTGAGGCTCATGAAAATCACACCAACAATACTATCTGCAAGAACAAATCAGGCCATTTTTAGCAATTAGACTATATTGAATAATTTTTTATCAGAGACAATTTGAGTTATGTATTGGTTTTAAGCGATAGGGTGTAACAGTCTTCCTAACTCGGTGCAAAGACAGCACCACTTCCCAACCTTCTCCATCTCACTGGCACAGGTTACGCAGCATGAGTGTTGTATTAGCGCGCTCGTTACATTGCCACAAGGGAGAGAGGACAAATTCTTCACTCTGGCCCACTCGAACTTCAGTGAACCAAGGAATTGCACCCTTAGAATTACATTAAGCACAAAATGGTCATCACCATCAATGGCAGGAGAGTGATGCACGGTTTTCCAAGCAGTTATCAGCTCTTTAATTTTAGAAGCATCGGTTATGGGAACTTGGATGCAAATGGGACATACAATTTGAGTACACTTATCTTAGTTTTCCAGGAAAATCCTATCAGAAGAAATAAATAATCATTCAAAAAATTGGAATTTCAGTTCGAAGTGGCAAGCACGCTTCTTAAAAAAAACAAAGTTATGATTAACTTTTTCCTTCCCGTTTAAACCTCAGAAAGTTGCCAGTCTTTCTATTACAGTTCTATACAATGTACACCATCAATGCAAGTGGGAATACATAATTAATGTTCACCACACACAAAAAGTTGAACATTTAGTTGATAAATGGCAGCTCCATTTCACAAAAGCTCTAGAAAAAATAAAAAAGCTCAGAAAATTAATGTTGAAGACAATGGTCATAAGTTAGCTTTAAAAAGGTACTTACCATAGGTATCATATGGATCCACGTTAGGGCTTGGCATGTTCCACCACTGGATGGTTGCATCAATACCACCACTGAAACACTGTTCTCCATTGGAACTAATTGCCAATGACAACACAGGTCCACTATTGGGAGACAAAGAAAAAGAAGTTTACTGAAACTGCCTACAGGACAGAAGTGAAAATGTGGCTTTTGACTTTTAAAAAAATTGGGATTGGATTAAGTAGTTAGAAAAACTCAAACTCAAACAGAAAAAAGAACCAGAACTTAAATTTCAACATGCGATACCAACCTCCATTAAAATATTCATAACAAACTAACTAAAACTGTCTAGATTCAAGCAATTCAAAGAACATCACCATATTTCTCAGAAGGAACTGTAGCTACACCTACAAACGGTGAGTTTTTATGGTGCATCTATACCGATCTAATAGCTAGGTGTGCTCAAAGGGGTGATTGTAACCTCCCAACTATTTTCTCATCCTATTTCAGGAACTGACAGTAACCTATGCACCACTAAACTGGTTCAGAAAAATGATCCTGGAATGAGTACTTTGCAGGCAAGGTTAGAATTTTACTGATTTAACTTCTTCAACCTGTTTGCTGTGGTATCACCAAGCACAAGCTGTAGCCCAAAAGAAAAAGGGAGTCTACTACATTGGACACACTACTAAGTCAAGTTTAACTGCACTGTAAAACTTTATCTCCCAAATTAGGTGCGTGGCTCATTTGACGGGCCATGCTCAGGACAGAAGGAGTTCACCAGTTTAAGTGCAGATGAGCAAACCAGAATTACGTATTTGAAGATGGTGAAAAGGGAGACTATTGGCTGAATCCACCTATGTATCTGGCAAAGTGAAGAATGAAGTTGGGCTGAAAGGGAATGTTGCTCAAAGTCTGCCTGAGGGGAAAAATAGTAAAATTACTTTGTTACCAGTCTCACTGGAAGTCACAGGGTGTGGATCAGTTCTGTATTAAAACTTCCCTAAACCTTACCTTTCGGTTTTCAGTAACAAAAGCCCAAATAATAGCCCAAATTTAGGCAGAGAAAGAAATTTGAAGGATGATTCAAGGAGTCAGTGAATCTCTCTATCACTCAAAAGAACACTTGTATTTAAACATGAGGACAAATTAGTCACCCAGGCCTAAGGCAGAGTGGTTTACACTTCAGTTTATAAGCACAAAAACATGTGTAAATTTCTTAATACAAGCTACTAATTTTTGGTTTTGTTTGTTTTCTGCCAAGGCCATCCCAGGAAGTGCTATCCACTTCCACACTTATCAAAAAGCTCTCATGAAGCTTACCTGCTAACTGGGTTGGAGACTGGATCTCTAGTTATTTAAGCAAAGTACACTGAAACTACTGTGACTGGCTATGGACTGTGCATTTTTGTCTTGCCTTCTTATTGGAAGGAAGCAGAATTCAAAATTAGCAACTGAAATGCAGGCAGTAATAAAGCAATTAATGTGCGTTGAAAAATCACTAAGAGTTACACAAGTCCCAGCTCAACTTAGAAGTTTTACTAACGTTTAATTCAGGTTAGCTCACTGTCACCATATGCCACATCAAAGATCTTTCCTTGTTTCAGACTAGCTTATGCAATTGAATCTGCATTCAATGGGTTTTTGGCTTTTTTTTTTTGGTCATGATGATGGCATCTGTACTTTTAATTTCTCAGACCTGTATCTGAAGATACCAGGTAAAACTAATAAATTCTACCCTATTTATCTTCTTTACATAAAATCCACAGTCCGAGACACGGGCATCACTCAGCTGGTTTCATTATCATCTTCTACAATCTCTCCTTTCCATTGCAGCTAACCACATCTGCTCCTCCCTGTTGTTATCTTGTGTTATGACGGACTGTGCGATTTTTGACAGGGACCCTGTATTTACCTGTTTTTACAAAGTATAATGGCCCTTGTCTATATGATGTAAAAATAGAATACATTTGTGGCTTTTACATTGATGAGTCAAACACTTACATGTGAGCCCTAAATGTGTAGATGGGTTCTACATCTAAAGAGGCACTCCTGAAAGAGAAAGGAAGAGTTATTACATGACATAAAATCTCTACTGGGAAACTCTGAAAACATTTCAGAGTTTAATCAATTTCAAAGCCATTTAAAACACAACTGCTGTTGTACAAAAACCCATATACTTGCTTTTTGGCAGGAACCGTTTTCTGCAGATTCCAAAGTTTTAGAGTATGGTCCTCAGAGGCTGTAACCAGCACAGGCTCTACAGGATGAAAAGCTAATGCCCGCACTCCATCAAAATGACTGCGTAGCGTATACTTAGGGTTCCATGTCTTTCGAAAGGCATCTTTATTTGCTGGCAGCTTAAAAAAAAAGGAAAGAAGTTATTTTTATCTTGAATTTAGAAATAGATCTCCCTGTATTTTTGATTCTGCTAATTCATATTCAATCTTATGTTTGCATTTATCTATTGAGCTCTCTACATGCATCTATAACTCCCTCTTTTGTATGCAAGGTAGTCGGCAAATTTTTCTACTGTAATAGATTCTTTCACCCCAGAGCGGAAGAGAGTACAATACTGAATACACAAAAAGAAGCTTTGATTTCAAAAAACTGGATTTAATCCTTTTGTGCAGTGATACTTTAATTCTTCCCTGAAGAAAGATGAAGGTTTCATTGCTTATCATGTTGTCTGCACCCAAGGAAAATATTACAACTGGCAAAAGTGCATTTATCACTTAAACACAATAAAAATGAGCTTCAGGTGCCTAGTGAGTGACCTTCCTCAAATGAGTAACTTGACTGAGAATGACAGGAACATACATAATTCTTGAATACTTCTACGGATGAAGGTAAGTAGACAGAAATAGGTAATCCAAATTTCAGTACACATTGGTCATTATTTTAAATATAATATTACATATAAATAACTTTTATTCATACTCAACCTACAGACTATTAGGCTAAAACACAAAAATGACAGCTGCTTAGAATTAATTATAGGTAACTCAGAAGAGTTACCAGAAAACCTCAAGCTATTCTAGTGACTGCAATAGACTAAATTTAGAGCTCCGAATGCATTTTATACTATGCAGAGAGTAGACCCTTAGAAGATGACGTACCATTCGTCCTGAGCCTCCCTTGTAAGGAAAAATACACGTGCGGGTACTTCTCTCTTCCTCTCAAGTAATTATAAAAGGACTTTAGAAAACTGAATTTAGTTAGACGACTAATGCCAGCAAACTAAGAATGAACGGAAACTAATTCTATCCTCTGCCTTATTATCTATTCATCATGTAATTGTTAAAACATGTTTCTCAACTGCAGGCAAGACTCTTTCAGTATCCCAAGATACTTTCAGCAACAGTATTAAGAGATTAAAATCTCCCACAGCTAATAAAAACTTAGTACCTTATACCTGTCAGAACTGAAAACAAAATTTGAAACATTACATAACATATAATGTAGTAAGTATTCTCAGGAATAGGACAGACAAACTGCAGTGCAACTGCAAAACCAATGTGTGATCTAATCTCACAACTGTAGCTGCCTCACTACTGAAATTACACCATTTCATTTCTTGATGCCTCATAATTACTGTCAGTAAAATTGGACTAACATTTGAAGAAAATAACACAATCAACTTACAAGTTTGGGAGCTTAATTTGAGATTATAAACTGCTTTAAAATAAATATTTTTCCTCATGCAAGTTAGCATTAAACCAAACTTTTCCTAATTCTTTGAGGAAGACACAGACAGGAGCATTTAGAAGTTATTCAACCAAGTAAATACAGCACTATGTAAGACAAGCCCCCAAACTATCCAACTGCATAATTCCCAAGGGAATTTACTACTAGTTAGGAACATTCTGTTCTGGCTGTTTCAAATTTAAGCTACCTTAAAGCATTTACAGTTGAAGCTTTTGAAAAACTTTCTTTTAAGGTCCACTTGTTCATAGATTTCATTGAACTTTTAAAAAGTAGTAATTTTCTAAACAATTGTACATGACCCTCAAGTTAGTTACATTTTCATGTGATTACAGAAGACATTTAGCCAGACAGAAGGCAAAATCCTGAGAAAGATGCAAAGAGCTGCAACTGAATTCTGATATTAAGTGATCCCATTTCCCAGAAGCATTATGTCATTTGAAATGAAACAGAAAACATGAAAATTAATCTTTACTGTGAACAGGACAATATATTATATAAATTTAGAAAGTACTCCAAATAGTTAAAAAAGCTCTTTTGTATATTTTTTTAGAGTCCAGTAATAGAAGAATGGAAAATTAAAATTTTCATTTGTTATTCAGGAAGTAGAACTACGTAACATACATTTCTTTGATACTCCAGGTTGCTAAGTATTAGCTCTTACTTCATTACAGTGATTAATAATCCAACCAGTTATAAATACTGACAGACAATTATGATTAAAAAAAAAAGTGTGTAGTCACACACAATTTTTTCAGGCCCTATAAAAAGCTAAAACCAATTTATTTCTTCACTCTGCAGATTCTAAGATATTAATAAAGTCCTTAGTAATGGTTTCCAGTACAAAAACCACGTACCTAATCTAAAAAGTTTCAGAAACAGAGGTACCTAAACAATAATTAAAAGAACCCCCAAAACACAACCCAAAACCACAAGACATTTTAAATACAATACATAAGACTTACTTGAACACTTCCCTAACCAGTCACCTAGTGTTACTAGCCAATGAAAAATTCATATAATACTATTGTTAGTAGCTTCATGAATACGGTCAAAGAAATGTCAGAGCACTTTGTATTACAACAAAAAAACACTCTAAAGACTTACATCTGAAATATACTACTATATATAGTCTATGATGTTAACATCACAAAAACAAATGGGAGAGCAAAGAAATAAATTAATATAAATATTTGTGGTTTATGTCATGTTTTCTCAATACTCTGTATCAGTATTTAATTGCCATTTTGGTTCAAATTTATGTTAAGACATAAATCTGTATTTTATACCATAACATATTCCTCAAGTGACAAAATCTAAATTAAATTATTTAAGTAGAAAACAAACAAGTTGTCTCACTTAATTTTGATTACCCAAATTACTTAGCCCATTCACAAGGTGCTCCCTCCTCCTCTCAGGTAAAAGTTTTTGCTAAGGAAACCTCTTTTCTCTGCATCTGTAATGTTCGAGGTGAGGAAGAAGGGACCCAAGTATTACTGATTAAACTGTATAAAGAATTTGAAAATAAAATTGCACTTACATCATAACTATAGTCTGCATCATTTGTTACTGTCAAGTCTGCAAGGTCTCCAAGGCCCAGTACACTTAACAACACGTCATCAGAACCCATAATAAATGACTTGCCTCCTCCAGGTGGAAATGTTATTGGCTCAGCTACAAAGAACAAAACAGTTTCTTTAAGTCTCAATGTAATAATTCACACTGATGAAAAACTGCATTAGTCATCACTTAAAAGCAAAACAGAGTTTAAAATGGAACGTGTATGTACTACATACTGCCCCAAATAAAACACAAAAGAGCATGAAGACACACACGTGTAAACACACACATATATTAAATACAGGTTTTCATATCATGCTTTGACATTTGATTTCAACTTACTTTACAGAGGTGTTCAATAGTACTAACAAGTGATTTGACTGACATTACACTGCAATATCAAATGTACGTCGCTTTTTTTTTTTGGAGTATTTTTTATCTCTCAAGTTAAAGGCCTTCTGCAAAATGTATCTTCTACTTTGATTTTTTTTTATTATTATTAAAAAAATGAAAACATCTGTTATTCATGAGTTCCCTCTCTTACTTTCTCAGCATGATTTTGGATACTAATTTAAAATATACTCAACTGATATTTATCTTAGCTAGCTGTGCCTTCCCAGATTGAAATTTAATATTTCTGTTAACTATAATTTAGAATGAATACAAGTTATATATAACCATTCACTCTGAATTCGTATCTCAATAATAAACTTTCAAATATTCACCCATATTCTTTTACACTTTTCTGTGTATCCCCTTCTACCCACAAATACTAATTTAGCAGTGAGGAACAGGAATAAAGGTTTAAACATTGTAATACTTCAGCACATTTTAGAAGCTGCTTTTACTTATCAGTATTCCTTTCAGCACAAAACTTGGGACACTTGTTACTTGTACTCAAACTTCAGCTATGTGTAAACTTCAGCTAAGCGCAAACATCTGCAAAATAAACTAAATCGCATCTGACATCTTTAAAAATTAAACTTGCCTGACTTTTGTATTTCACTGATTTGGCAGAGAGAGTTATGATCTCACTTTAATGCCAACCCTTGTTTCTGATCCTCTTGGAAAAACCTTGAAACTCAGAGAAAATAAAAGTTTCCAGACCTGAAAAACATCCATATCCTGGGTTTTGTCTTACAAAAATAGTTCCAAACAAGAGGACTAATACTCAACACATTCCTGTTTTGAACATGCATTTTTATTATTCTGTTGCCACTATCTGAAGGGTAACCTAGTTATGTTCCAGCTGAAGAAAAGTAACTGAGTGTAAAGTTATAGACACCTGTCACCATTGCTGTGGCTATGCACAGAGGAGCCAGCCCAGCTAGATCAAAAACATCACTTCAAGAATAAAACAAGATCTAATGCTTGACAACTACAGTACCATGAAAAAAAATTTAACCTTATTACCACAGGCAACACAACTGTATGTGAGAATCTAAGAATATCATATATGTAAGAATAAAAACTACAATTGCATAAAAAGAGCAAACAGTATTCTAACTGCACAAATACCTCTTTTTAAAACATTCACAATCTATGCAAAGGTCTTGACTCAACAGAATTCTGCATGAAATTAACAGCCCAAAATAGTTTACCATGCCCTTATATGAAAAAGCTTTTCATTTCCATTAATATTTCACTAAAACTCTCAATTTGGCAGTCTATTACAAACCACTCATATTTCAGAAAAAGCCATTTTCCTAGAAAACACCCAATTATTTTCTATGTTCCCACCTATTTCCCTTATTACTAGTTTTGGGGCTTTTCTGGGGATAGTGAAGTGGTATCCATTCCTCTATGCTTATTAGATGAGATCAGAATTTCTAAGGATTGATTTCTTAGTGAAAGTGTCTGAGCTGAGTATAAAGGCAATACACATGATCCTTGAGCAAACCTAAATCGTGAAATCCTCAAATGCATAACAATTCAATTCAATAACCCAAGACCAAGCTTTTCCTGGTTCTTTTCTGACAGAAGAAGAGTGGGAGAAAAAAAATGGTAAAGGCTACAAAATAAACAGAGAGGTTTTTTTACTTTTGTTGTTGTTATTTTGTTGGTTTCGTGGTATTGTCCTCCTTTTTTACTTCCACAAAAAGACTCCAGTACTTTTATTAGGAATTTCCAAGACTGGCTAGCCTCTACCATCTTGACAAGGTCTCAGTCTCCTAAATACAAGCATCCAAGCCAAATCTCCCAAGTTACTCTAGAACAGAGCTGCTGATCACAGGAGGAAGGAAAAAATATTCTCATTTTAAACTTGAGGACACTTTCCATCCCTGTTGTGATGCTGGGACTCCTATTTGATCTGTAGGACAGGCCCACAAGGTTTAAATAAGCCCCTGAACTTCTCATACTAATTCTTTCTAAAATTAAATGTCATCTGTCCTAACAGATCAGTTTTCACATGCTTTATACTAAAAATTAAGTACTACCACAGAAAAACACTACCACATTAAAAGCCTGGATTATAAATTTACCAAGCTTTATTTGCATCAGAGGCGATTATCCTGTTATTTAAAGCTTCAAAATTTATGCTATCTGGAATTTAGAAGCATATTCCTCAATACTAAAGTTGCCCCTATGTATAATGTCGTATAACTGTACTTTATTAACAAATTTTAGTATTTTTAAATGAGATATATTTTAAAAGTTTTTTAAATGATTGCAGGAAGTTTTTATAAAAAAGGAAGTTACACAATGAAAGATGCATGATATTATAGCTACTAAAAATAAAAACTCACAACTCTGCAGATCAAAAACAATGCACCAATAGATACATGCAAATGATGAGAAAAGTTCAATACTTAAAAAATTGCAAGTACTTTTCTAACACACACAGTACAATATTATTCTTACAGCATAATATATATGATTTAACTGAATTTGCAATCAATAACTACCATGTAAAAATGTAAGTGAAAGTACAAGTTCCCCTGTAGCTGAAACTAGGTGAAAAAAATGCAATGGTTAAACATTTGTTTGGCCAATCCTACCAGCACTGCTTAACCCTTAGTTCTTGACATCATATATAATTAAATAAAAATCAAGCAGTAATATCTGTACAGACTGAAACTGCTTTAATCTCTAATCAGATATGTATGTTCATATATGGTGCTGTTGTCTGTTAGATGACAGGAATATCTTAGTCCAAAAGCAGCAGTTCATGCCCAAGCAATTAGCTGTTACTGATGGTTTTGTTTTGTCAATCTATAGACCCCTCCACAATCTATAGATATTAAAAACCCCAGTGAAAATAATAATTCTCTGTATAATACAATGGATAGAGAATCACATTGCAGTTGACTGCTTCTGAAAGTCATGCAATACAGTAAAATGGAACCCCCAGTTTCATATGGCCAGAACTATAACGTGTAATTACAATTTTCTCATCTTATTTAACCAGGCACTTGAGAGGGAAAAAAAACCCAGCAACCCAACAAACCAAAACACAGACCTTTAGAGGTATACTCCTAGCCAACTAGACCATAGTTTACTTTCCGCCCTGAAGTCCCTCCTCCACTCAAGAAGAAAACAAAGTGCACTTAATAACACTTGGTTCTAGATACAGAAACAAAATTATAAACCACTCTCTCAGAACAGTAACATTTTAAGAGTGTATCATAAACCTTATGAAGAGTCACAAGAACATTAATCAGCATAGGCTAGTGTGTCCCAGCAAGAACACCTAAAGTTTTCCACAAAAAACCTTAGCTTTTAAAACACAGTTGAATTAATAGCTGAGCAAAATCTGCATTTTATGTCAATGAAGTATTTGGCCTTCTTAACAAAAGACAGACCTAGAAGGAATTTAAAGACAACACTAAGCTTGTCTGTTTGCAGCTTTGCACCGCACGGTACAGACAAAAACCTCAAGAAGTCACACAGGACTCAAGATAGAATTTCTAATCAATCAGCAAAATTTACACTCTAATATTCAAGTATAAAAGTTATGCAGTAACCACAATTAGTAGATATGATGGTAGAGATATTAATATTACTACTCTTAATGAATAAAGCCAAAGCTACACTGAAAAGCTGAAAACATACAAATGCATTAAACAGCATGAAAATATTACCCTGAAGGCGGTTTACTTGAAACTAGCATGGACAATCTTTATTTGAAATGTAGCACAGTGTTCGCGCTACAGCAGCCAGGCAGTAAAAGTCAATCCCTACCAAATTCAGATTTATCATAGAATCATCATGGTTGGAAAGGACCTCTAGGATCATCAAGTCCAACCTTCATCCTAACATCTCCCTAACCACTACACCATAGCCTCAAGTGCTACATCTACTCGATTTTAAACACCTCTAGGGATGTTAACTCCACCATCCCCCTGGACAGCCTGTTCCAGTGCCCAACCACTCTCTCAGTAAAGAATTCCTTCCTAATATCTAATCTAAACCTCCCCTGACACAACTTGAGGCCATTTCTTCTTGTCCTATCCTTAGTAATTTGGGAGAAGAGACCAACACCAGCCTCGCTACAACCTCCTTTTAGGTAGTTGTAGAGAGCAATAAGGTCTCCTCTCAGTCTCCTCTTCTCTAGACCAAACAGCCCCAGTTCCCTCAGTCACTCTTCATAAGGCAAACTTTCCAGACCTCTCACCAGCCTTGTTGCCCTTCTCTGGACCCGCTCCAGCACCTCAATGTCCTTCCTGTACTGCAGTGCCCAGAACCGGACACAGTACTCAAGGTGTGGTCTCACAAGTGCCAAGTAGAGGGGCACGATCTCCTCCCTACTCCTGCTGGTCACACCATTTCTGATACAGGCCAGGATGCTGTTGGCCTTCTTGGCCACCTGGGCACACTGTTGGCTCATGTTCAGTTGGCTGTCAGCCAACACCCCCAGGTCCTTTTCTGCTAGGCGGCTTTCCAGCCACTCCTCCCCAAGCCTGTAGTGTTGCATGGGGTTGTTGTGACCGAAGTGCAGGACTCAGTACTTGGCTTTGTTAAACCTCATACAATTGACCTCAGCCCATTGCTCCAGCCTGTCCAGATCCCTTTGCAGAGCCTTCCTACCCTCAAGGAGATCGACACTCCCACGTAATTTTGTGTCATCTGCAAATTTACTGAGGGTGCATTCGATCCCCTCATCCAGGTCATTGATAAAGGTATTTAAACAAGACTGGTCCCAAAACTGAGCCCTGAGGAACACTGCTTGTGACCGGTCCCTAACTGGATTTGACTCCATTCACCACAACTCTCTGGGCTCAGCCATCCAGCCAGTTTCTAACCCAGCGAAGAGTCCACCTGTCTCAGCCATGAGCTGCCAGCTTCTCCAGCAAAACGCTGCGGGAAACGGTGTCAAATGCCTCATGAAGTCCAGGTAGACAACATCCACCGCTTTTCCCTCATCCACTAGGTGGGTCACCTGATCACAGGAGATCAGGTTGGTTAAATAGGACTTGCCCTTCATGAACCCATGTTGGCTGGGCCTTATCCCCCTGTTGTCCTGCACTTGCCATGTGATCACCCCCAAGATGAACTGTTCCATAATCTTCCCCAATACCATGGTCAGGCTGACAGGCCTGTAGTTCCCAGGATCCTCCTTCCTGCCCTTCTTGTAGATGGGTGTCACATTGGCAAGTCTCCAGTCATCCAGGACCTCCTCCGTTAACCAGGATTGCTGATAAATGATGGAGAGAGGCTTGGCAAGTTCCTCCACCAGCTCCCTCAGCAACTCTCGGGTGGATCCCATCTGGCCCCATTGACTTATGGGTGTCCAATTGGCTTAGCAGGTCATTCGCTGCTATTTCCTGGATTATGAGGGAATTATTCTGATCTATTTCTTCAGAAAGATTGTTTTCACCAATATCATTTTGGATGTAAAGTCTCTATAAAAGACTAGAGCTATATGGTCTGTCCTTTACAATGAACATCTGTGTTCCTTTGCACAACATATATGGCCTAAGACAGACTGAGGGAACTGCAACTGTAGGGTCAGATGCCCTTAATACCTTAAGGCTAAAAGGCAAACTAAAGCATGTAAATACTAAATATAAATACAACCCATCTACAAGCTTTAGCAAGTGGAACTCCACCAGTAGGTTTTTCAATTGCACTCCACAGGTAAATTTGATACTTGATACATCTTTAAGACATAAACAAAAACAAAGATAAAAAGGAAGGCAGTAAAAGAAAAGGTGGGAAGACAAGCACTTTTGTAAAAAAATAGTTTGGGAGAGCAACAAAAAAACCTCCCTGCAAAATTTCTATTTTCTGCTTGCCCGGTGACAGGCACTTGTGGAGACAGGGGTGAAGGAAGAATAGGAGAACCCACAGATTATCAGGATCAGTGATAACACAAATTCTTTCTGCTTCTGGTATAGCTGATACTGTGCCAGGGCATATGGGTTAAAGATCATCATAAAGGAGCCAAATCTGAATTCAGCCAAGTATTTTGAATGAGTATGTTCTGAGTAAAGAATTTATACAATGGTATTCTAATCTCTAACTTAATATAAGGAAAATAATTCATTTAAAACAAAAAGCTTACACTTGAATACAAGAAGTTGGACTATTTAGGTAACAGTTTGGCACTAACTTCCATTGCTGAAGATAATCCTGAAATTGAAACCAATACTTAGTAAAGAAATAGTGTCTTTGTACTCTTGTGTATATAGACCAAGACAATCTAAAAGAAGAGAACATTAAACTTCAGAAAAAGAGACAAATTAGTCTCTTAAATAACCACTTTCAAATTTCACTTTAAAATGAAAGCTGTGTATCAAATGTTAATACTCACCTTTTTTTTTTCCCCCTCAATCAATAACACCCTATTTGTAAAAGGTTTTACTAATGGGGGTAGTCTGCAAACAGTGATTTAATAATTAATAGTTTCAGAACACACTGCTGTACACAAAATTGTTTAAAAATACTCATGAAATAATGGTGAGTTACGATAGGCCACAGAAACTCAAGCCATAGTCTCATAAAACCATTTGGGAAGAATTGCAAATAAAATAATCATGTGGCAATCTGCAACTGCATTAACCTTTATAGAGGGGACAGTAAATTACAGCGTGTGCTTTCTAAAAGAAATCTCCTGAAATATAGTAAGTAGCTGAATTTTTTGTACCTTCCTCTGCTCTTGCACCTTCATGATCAGTCATTCTAGAAGAGGGTGACCTAGATTGATTAATGATTCCTGAAGGGATGTGGGGTATCTCATCATCGCCCAGATCAGCTATCATGTCGTGAAGTTTTGTCCTGTTGACTCCTGTAAATTAACGTCAGCAGCAAAGATTCATTTGATTGCTACCGCTTGACTTGACTGAAGTCTAAAAATCCATTAAGCTAATTAAACAAGAATAATTACTGATGGGATCTCCTTAAAATAAATACAATGTTTTGCTTTTGTCTTTGCATATGAATAAAATGGATCTTTTGGAAATCAAAAGGAGTTAATACATCAAATCTGAAAACTACATGCAAGCAGTTTTAATTAACTAAATCAAAGACTAACTCCTTTGTGTTCTGTAGATGTATTCTACAGTTTCCTGTAGGAAAGAAAATAATCTTATAGCCCTGCTGAGAAGTCAAGGCAAATATTAAAATATTAACTATAAAACAAAATACATATTAATTAAACATTAGCTAGTAATATTACACAACTTTAACTCTACTACACAATTTAACACTGGAAAACAGAGTGCAAATAAAAAATAAGCTTAAAAATGAGGGAAAAAGTACAGACAACTCATAAAAGGGGTGCAACAAACAATTAACTTTCCCTGCTATTGAATGATATTTAAATTGTATAAAGTGTTTCTTAAACACAAGAGCAAGAATGCTTCCACCACTGTATGAAACTGCAGATGTGCATTACCTTTATTATACAAGCATTCCTCTGGAAACAAAGCATACTGAATTATATGCACGTTAAATTCATGATCTAGACAATAGCAAACAGGAATAGTATAATTTAAAAAAAATAAATATATTCCTGCTTCTGATTTACAGCTTGCATGTCAAAAAGTCAAGCTTCAATCATAAAGTGAAATTATAGTGACAGAATCCCTTTAAAGAAAAAAATAATCCGCAATAATGCAAGACTAACCAGTTTTTAACTGATAAAAGAGTCCGTCCTGGGGCTGCAGGCAGTTGTATTGCAGAACATTTGAAATAAGAAACCCACCATGCCACCACTAAAACTATGCTTTTAAACCTGCCAAAATGTGTTTACTATCTTTAAAAGGTCATATTAGAGCTTAAATAATTTTCATTTATGTCCATTTTTTAGTAAAGTAAGGATTAGTAAACAATTTATTATACTGAGGTGACATGTACCACTTTTTTTATAAAAAGGAAATTGAAACTAAACCAAAGCCTTTATTCTCAAAAAAAGTAAAAGGTAAACACTATCATTACAGATGATGTATCAAAAGCAAAAGCGTTTAAACAGTTAAACACTGAAACACACTTTCAAATAATATCTCATCATTTCAATTTTTAGATCTTACTGACAAAAAAATGGTTAAAATTGATGTGTTCAGAAGTTAGAATCCATCAATAATTGAATTGTCTGCAGAAAATGGAGAATTCTCTGGAGAGAGACCTAACAATGGAAAATATTTCTGGAAGAAGAATCACAGCAAAAGTATACCACACATACCCCAGGAGGGATGCTACGTAACTATTCTCATTGAAACTTGCAAAACATTTCCAGTTTGCCAAATAAAACAGAAATAATACAGAATTGGCATGCTCTTGATATTGCTTTCTTTCTTTTATGGAACACTTATTATTCCAACGAAATCTACAAAGACTGCTCCCCAGTTGTTTGAAAATAAAAATGGCTCCCAAGAGTTTCCCTTACGCAACAGATTTCTTGAGTGCTTCGGTTTCATTTTACTCTGGTGAGGAACTGAGTCTAGAAACCTGTGATCTCAGCTAATGAAATGAGCGTGAAATAACAAAAATGAGGAAAGTCTCTTTTGCACCAACACCTTTTTTTTTCCTATCAGATAGGATTTTATTTCAAAGGTACAATAGTTACATGAGATCTCACTTGCTGACTTTCTTAAAAAGTCATTCTTAAAACGGCCAGGTCTCTGTCACACAGACCACAAAGCTCACTTTGATCTTTATTCCAGTTGGCCGTCAGCCAGCTGCCTACAGTTAGCAGCAGCAGACACATTCTTGAAGATATTATAGAACAATCAAGAAATGGCATGATAAAAGTCATGACTGGTACCCTAAATTGTCTACTTGAATATATCCTTTGCTTTCCAGAAGAAAACCCATTTGTCTTCTCCATGTCAACATGCATGAACTGTGCAACACATGGATGGAAAATACCAAAAATAGCTTATCAACTCTTACATCCAAACTGAAAGCATCTCCTGGAGGTGCTTTTGCATCAAACATATGGGCATGATAAGTTTGCCTCAGAGCATACTCTGAAGTAACTAATGCAAAATACCTACAACCCCACCCGAGTGTACCCTCCTTCAGAGATCAAAAGTGAAAAAGGTAATTGAATATTCAGGGCTGAAAAAGTGTAGTCTGAGAAGCCATTGGCAAATTTCTATCAGCTCCAAGATGGGACAGCTCAGGTCTGAATAGA
>JAVFHW010067996.1:0-12481 GCA_032159205.1 Eurystomus glaucurus suahelicus | reverse complement strand
GAAAGTCACCACCCAGGATGGTTGTCTGCCCAAGCTGCCTAGCAATGGAGTAGGTGAGCTGATGAAGGAAACCTACAAGTTCCACAGGATTCACTCCCCGATGATCCAATTCCTCTCAAAATCCGTCCCATACTGTACGTAATATTCCAGTAACAGAATAGTAGCTCTGGTAGCTGAACTTTTTTAATTTTAAAGTACATTATGGAAAGAATATGAATGTTAAAGTATTGAGGAGGCAAATAAATATTTACCACAGTCTGGAAGACGAAAGCTTTCGTTCTCATTCCCTCCCTTACAGAAGCAGCCCCCTTCAAGAATGAGTCTCAAAGCCAGCTGTGATGGACATTTGCTTTACTTGCCCTCTCCTGAGTACTTAATGAATATTTCCTTACCAGGTGATAAATCCCATTAATTTTAAACTTGGTGGAATCTAAAACACTTTCTGTTTTATGTCATATTGTCCACTAAGCTAAAAAATCTTGTCGACCTTACCCATCAAGGGATTTCACAGTGACTATCACCCTTTAAAATTCCACAGTGTGAGGGATAATTAACTGGAAAGTGTTGCAACAACAAAATGGTGTAAAATGACTGTGGTTTTAGGACTAGGAAAGGAATTTTCATTTTCTGATATGAATTTGTTTTAGAACGATGGTATTTCATGGGGATGAAACATTTGAGTGAAAAGAAAGATCCAGAGTAAGAGTGAGACAAAATGAAAAGATTTTCCTTGTATTAGCAGCTAACAGCATGTTCCTCATTAAGAAACTTCTCTGCCTGGAAACTGTAATGAAACCAGAACTGGTGCTTTCAGCTTCAGCTATATAAGGCTGATATTCACAGAAAGGGTTGTCAAGCACTGGAACAGGCTGCCCAGAGAAGTGGTGGAGTCACCATCCCTGGAGGGATTTAAAAGATGTGTAGATGTGGCACTTAGGAGCGTGGTTTAGCGCTGACCTGGCAGTGCTGGGCTAAGGGTTGGACTTGATGATCTTGAAGGTCTCTTCCAACTAGAACGATTCTATGATATGCACGAAAGAGCTATAATTTTCTTTATGAATTCAAGATTTTTTTAAAAAAATTGCAATAAGTTTTATGATAACAGAATTTTGTGTAAGTATTTTGATTTAAAAAATAAAATGAAATTTAATGAAACATCAATGCCTTGTACTGGAAGGCAGTTTTCATAACTTTTGTTTCAGTTTTGATTTAAAATATTACTTTACTCTATTTCCACATTTCCAATCTGAAAAATTCTCGGAAACATTTTTCCTCAAAAGAGTCTTCTAATGCATAAGAGAAATTAATTTCGAATTGTAACATTTCCCAGAAACAGAACATTTTCTTCTTTAAAAAGGTCTTGCATAGAATGTGGTATTGTGGAAAAGCAGAGGCTTGGGGTTTCATATCAGAAATCAAAGATATTTTTGCAGGAGATTCTATCAACCAAAATATATGAATATATGGTTTTTAACACAGGCTGAGCACCTTGCGTAGTGTATTGGGATTATTTTCACAATGCAGAACTCCAGGAGGGAATGGATGTGTCTTTATTTCCATTTTACACCTGTTCGACAGAATCACAGTGTTAAAGCAGTTGTCTGGAGTCTCGTGAGGCTGGTGCTGTAGCAGAAGTAGAGCTCACGTTTGGGTTGATTCACAAATGTCAACAGACGACAGCTGCTCAGCTGCAGGACCCATGGCCATATTTTCCGCCGGCTTCTCTCCACAACAGCATGCTTTGTTCTGGTTGTGACACATGACCATATGCCAAAAGGTACCCAGAAGCTGTGAGAGTTAAAGTGCTAAAATAAAAAAAGCTGGAAAAGTGGAAGGTTTGATCTTTGCAAGACCTTCGTGGACAGTGTAATCCTCCTTGGACATTCATTTCCAGAAACTTCACTGGAGTCATTGGTGCTGCAGCAGTGCTGTATAGAGCATAAATTGGTCTTTTATTTGTGTAGTGGGCATGGCCAAACAAAATAAGGAGAATTATGAAGGTAGAGGAGTTCTTTGTCACATTTACTCTGCTTAGCCTTATGATACTTGCCTCTTGGTGCCTACAGCTCTCACTCTGAAAAAATTCCCTCATTAACTGGTCCTAAAACATTTACAGAGCATTGGAATAATTGATGTAATTTATGGTTTTATTGGTGGGAGCTATTAAATGCCCTCCCCCCAAACAACACTAGAGAGGAAGCTCTGCAACATGCAGTAAAAAATAGAGCAGCTATTTAAAGAAAGAAAAGGGCAAGAAAATCTTATTGTGCTTTCTGAACATGATAATGCTGAACAAGGCAGAGTTTCCAAATACCCATTTCTAAGAGTACTGCAAAGTAAATGGAGCCAGTGTGCCACCAGGGTTACAGGCTTTTCAGAGGAAGTTTTACAAAGTCTATCTTTAAGAAAAAAAATCACTACTAATTTTGTACTTGATAGCTTGATAATGTCAACTCTGAATTTGTAGTGTTACTGCAGACCTCATGTTCTATCCTGCACATGAAAGTATGGGGAAGGTGGCAAAAGCTCAAATAACAGTCTCTGTTATGTAGGCTTGTGTGGGGTAACTTCTGGTATTCTTCTCTGTTCTTTTTAGGATTACATCAAGATACTAGCTAACAGAGATGATTAACAAGCTTTATCCAACCAAAGTTGGCATATATTGACCAGATATATATACCTGAAATAGCCCTCCAAAACCCTAGTCTTGGTCAAAAATGAGAGACTGGTGTTTTTAGGGTACAGATAATTTGGCTATAGTATAGATATCTACCTTCCACTTTGATGTATTTTGTCCTAAAGATGCTTATTCCTTATCATTAATTTTAGAAAAGTACATGTACATAACATGTTTTAAATTGGGTGAGGCAAAACCTTATCTAAAGAAATCTGAGTCTACACTGTCCTACATGTACACAGTAGTGACTATGGAGCATGGACATGGTAGTTAAGAAGGCTAGAGGTACAGTATTACTTGAGGAGTCCATACCAAAGTAGGTGATGTTAGCCTTCTAGTTGAGCAAATATGTGAGTTTTCAAGCTATACTATCATCTGAGAGAAAAACAGCGATAACACTGGTTTTGATTTTGGTGGAAGAACATCCCAAAGCAGTGGATGTGCCTATCATATCACAAAGTACTCAGTTTTGCAGACCCCAGGTCCTATGAGCATGTCACTCAGCAGCATTTTTAACTGAAAATTATATGTGAAAGATTCCTTGTACAGTGCAAAGGGAAAATAAGAACCTAGGAATGAGACACACACTAGAGCTTGCTGAGTGGAGAATTTCCTGTGGAGATAAGTGAGAAATGGCTGAGAAGCTCCTAGAAAAAGGCATTTCATTGACATGTGAGACACCACGGTAAGAAACGACAGCATCTGGTAAAAAGTGGTTATAGCACTCACCTGGAATGAGCTGATCAAGTTCACACCCTTTCTGTTCTCAGCTCACTGAGGAAATTGTTCAAGCACCATGAAATACTTTGTGATAGGACCTTCTCAATCTCTGCATATGTTTGAGAGACAAAGACAGAGAATGACTTCATACCTCCTGCTTAATATTCACATCTAGGAAGGGGAGACTCTGTTCCCAGTCCCCAAGGCAATGTATTTTTAAGTGTGTTCATGCAAGGTGGAACAGCTTCAGCAGGGGTGGTTGATAGAGGTCCATTTCAGATCAGTCTGCAAACTGGTAGATGTGACCGTTTCCTAGTTAAAGGAAGACACAGGTTAAAGGCAGCTAAAGCAGACAGAGACCCTAAAATCCACAGAAACTTTGCATTGTGCATGCTTTAGATACCAAAGTGCTGGTGTAAAATCTGGGTGTTCACTTTAGGACTTTTTTGGAAATGTGCACCAGGTGAGGCCCTCCTAGGCTTGATGTTACAGATCCACATCATCTTCCATGCACAGGGGTCACTAGAAAAAAAGTCTGGCCTCAGAAAATTGCATGGATTTTTAGGCTGTTAGCAGCATAATTTTGTACATACTGGGGATACGTAGATAAAATTACAGGAAGTGATTTGAAAACAAAGGGGTCAGGTTTCACTCATTGCAGAACTTCTCCATTTGTTTATTTTTAATGTGTTGTTGGAAGCCATTGTTTTCTGTTTTCTCATTTAAGGCTGTGCCATGGGATGGTGATGGCTAAACCAAAAAACACCTGCCAAGTGTATTGTGATCCTCTGACTCCAGCCCAGCAGGCTAAAGTTAAAGTAATTCAGCTGTCTCAGCAATACTGTGGATGCCATTTATGACAGCATTGTGTAAGTGGCAGGAAGGCTAACTCAGGGCTTCCTTTATTATTTTGCCCTCCCTGCTTTAAGCCTACTAGGACAGGATTTGCACAGTCAGAAATGCTGATTCTTGCGGCTTCAGCTCCCTGCATTGTGCTGTCTCTGGCAGCACAGTCCAGCTGTTTATGCATTTCTAATATGTCTCCTAAGGGCATTTGTAAAGGAAAACAAGCTGGCCCTTCAAGGAAGGTAACAAAAAATCTGAACTCAGCTGCATTTTACACAAATTACAGTGACTTGATTCCTACTGCACCTCAGCCTGTGGCACAGAGTGTCTGGGACACTGTCAAGTTTTCACTGAGTTTCACAGCTGCTCAGTAAAGATACAACTTGTAAAAGTTTTTTATATGTGGTAGAGAGAAATGCGTACCTGCTGTGTATCTAATTGAAAGGCACAGATTCATAGTATCACCTTAGCCTGTTAAATCCTCCTCTTCCATCTCAGCCTATGCATGCTGTGGGCATTGTAGTGTGGAACTGCACTCAGCTACAGCCTCAGCTACTGAAATGTACTTTCCCATTATGTAGGCTGAATAACAGTACTTGACTCCTCTAAAATGTCTTGCTCAGTGTTCAGGAACTGCAAGTGGGAGCTCCGTATCCTTTCTGCCATGCTTTAAATGCCAGTTCCTCTGCTCACGTTGCTTGCTGGAGCACGTAGTGATGTATATGCCATTTGAAGTTAACAAAAAAAATTCAATGGACTTTGAAAAGTGCTGCTATTCCAGCACATGGTAAATAGGAGCAAAAATGTACTGAAATAGCTGTGCTTCACTTCGTCATGAAATGACAGCCGTGACCCTGAGCAAGGTCATTTTGAATAGTGTGGGCAAAGGCTAGAGGTGGAGTTTTCCAAGGTGGAGATTTGGTCTCCTAAATATTAAAGTGTTAACATCTAATGTGCACAACACATGCTTTTGTGCTCCCTTTTCAGACCACTGTATGTTTTCACTGCATTGAAATGTTTGGCCTGTGGGTTATTATGCAGATGCTGGGTTGACATTTGGACTTGATGATCTTAGAGGTCTTTTCCAACTGTAATGATTCTATGATTCTATGTTAAATACCTTTGTTTATATTTTTAAGGGTTTAGGTATGAACCATTTTGCTTATCTTGATTCAGTTGTATGGTGGTACCATTCAAGGTGGCCTTGGGTATCTAAGACATCTCCAGAGCACTGGTTAGTATGACACTGGAGATTTGTGCTCTGATGGATTAGCAAATGGAGGCTAGGTACCTAATGTGGCAGTATGTGATGCTTTTATTTAGACAAATGATTAAAGCCCCACATGTCTATGCTTAAAAAGTGGTGCTAAGCTCCTCTTTACAGACATGAAGGTGAAGAAGCACTATTTGGGTGTTATTTATCTCATCCTAGAGAAAACATGTAAAACAGTTCAAATGCATTGCATCCTAGAAATACCTGTTCTTCATTCCTGGATTTCACAGAGTCACAGAATGGTTTGAATTGGAAGGGACCTTAAAGGTCATCTAGTTCCAACCCCCCTGCCATGGCCAGCGACACCTCCCACCAGGTGGTCTCACCTGGTGGTGAGACCAGGTTGCTCAAGGCCCCACCCAACCTGGTCTTGAACACTTCCAGGGAAGGGGCATCCATAACTTACCTGGGCAACCTGTCCCAGTGTCTCACCACCCTCACAGTAAAGAACTTCCTCCTAATATCTAATCTAAATCTACCCTCTTTCAGTTTGAAACCAAAAGATTTACATCTAAGTAACCAAAAATATTTCTATCAAAGTAGTTTAGGTAACTAGCTCATATGTATGTTTTAGACAATAAAAGTCAGATTATTTAAGTTTCACCCTAGATGTAATACCTGATAAACAAAAGAGACAACCTGCTGTTGCCTAATCATAAGATCTCTTCTTAAAAATTGCAAGACTACAAAGAAAGGCAGAGACCAAATACAGCTATAGAGGACAATGTACCTTTGATATGCATAGCATGTAGCTCATTAATTGACTACTGTTTAGCCCAGTGTGGGTAATATGATAAAAATCTTGTGACACTGCAGTGTTGTGACATACCTGATTTTATTGTGGACCAGTCAGTTAAAATCAGGACATGTTTTTATTGGAAAAGAGGCATCTGGTATTGGAGTATTTGTAGTAGATAATATCTGTGATGATTTATTTTTCTTATAGAGTTGTTGGATAAAGGTCAAGCAATGAGGATCAAATATTTAATTAGTAAAGTTCTATCAACCCATCGGATACAATACCCTGAGTTTACTTTGAGGTTATGGCTATCAAACTTAGCTAATTAATCAATATAGTAATTGGTTCATAAAAGATGAAAAAGGTGATAACTATAAACTTTCTAGATATTATATCATGACCTGTATTCATATTCTTCCTCATAAGCTGTGACTGTATCTATAATGGCACTTGTATTTTGTTACACTAATCCTGATTCTTTTCCTAAAGTCAGCAGTTAAAAATTTGTATGTTCTTTGTGAACACACATTTCCATTAATAGCTGGATTATTTATTTGTTATAAGCCAATAAACTAACAAATCAAACCAAAAACCAAGAAGAACCCCCCTTATGGAACAACTGGAACTCATGCTGTGTGGAAATGTGTTTATTTTTTCACATCCATGTCTTCTGTTTATGAAGAATTTTGAAATATAACATGCTGTGCCCTATTTCTTTCTAGGTCTCCTATGTAAAAGCTATTGACATCTGGATGGCTGTGTGCCTTCTCTTTGTCTTTGCTGCATTACTGGAATATGCAGCAGTCAACTTTGTTTCACGACAGCACAAGGAGTTTCTGAGGCTTCGAAGAAGGCAAAGAAGACAAAACAAGGTACAGCGGCTCTTTGCTTGGGGTGACTGAGTCTTCCCTAACAGCACACTGATGTGCAGTTCATTTCTCATCTCAGTTCTTCTTGCTCTTACAGGAGACACTTATTCTAAAGTTTTCTTTTGAGTGATTTACTCCCTGATGGAGAGCTGATAACTGGCTGCTGGGTTTATTTGCAGTTTATGAAGTTATTGATAAATGTCAATAGATTGGCCACTGATTCCAAGAATTTTATTCTCTTCTTGCAATTGCTGAGGAAGCTGTACCTTTACGAATATTGTGCTACTATGTGGTACCCACCAGTAGGTAAGGAACTGTTGGAAGCAATGACATGGAGGATCAATAGTATTTCCCCGACATCAGCATATACCTGAGACCTGTCTTTTCTAGTGCTTCCCTAGCTAGTCATGCTAAAAGGGAGAGTTCTTAGGGTAGCCCATTGCAGAGCGATTGGCAGTTCTGCCCTCACTTATAAATCACCAGCAGCTGAGGTCTTCCCCAGCTGAAATGAGGAAACATGGCTACCTTAAAAAACAGAAGGGTTAGGAGAATTTCCTCTCTAGATTCTAGTTCACGGTTTGTTACTGATACACACTTCAAATTTTTAACAAAGGGCCTCTTTGTCAGTGTCATTGTCAAATCATTTTATATCAATGACTAAAATGTAGAAGAGAGGCTTGTTTTTAACCTAGATGTCAGTGTAGACATATTTTTAGGATGTTTGTCCATCTTTCCTGATTTTTTTTCTTTTGTAAATGGAAAGACAAGAATTTAAATTGAATTTTAGTCCATTTATGATCATTTCCACCACTACAAAGGCTTCATCCTTCCTGTATCTGTATCACTAGTTTTCAGTTTCAGTAGAAATATTTAAGTTTACGCTGTACATATGCATTTTCTAGGTGGAGTAAATATTTGCTTGAGCTCTATAAGTGCTTCAGGCCACAAATAATGGTTTCCTTTACAAGAGGGATGACAACAATGGCACAGGGCATTTGTGTTTTGGCAGGTCCATCTAATAAATGTTCTGTAGCTAATGTAATATTTGATGGATACTCTGGGAAGCAATCCAGTGCTGTTCTCTGGTTTAATATTATTGCCAGGTGAATTGAAATTCCTGTTAAGATTAGATTACAGGAGAGAGCAGAAATGCTGGCCCGTCTGCAGGCACACATGCCAGATGTACTGCCACTGGAAGCCTTTGTTTCCAAAACCAGCATGGCAGCAGCAGAAGCTGCTGTATGGGGTCTGTGATTTCAGTTTTGGATACAATGTCTTCTTTAGAGATGAACAAGTAGGCAAGAAGCCAGCACTGGTAAATAACAGTGTCCGGTGGCATCACTCAAAAATTATGAGGTTTTGGTCCATAGAAGTGGTTGTTCATCTGCTGTGGTAATAACTATTCTGGTGACTATTAGAGGAAAGTTATTTAAAACAAAATAATCAGAAGACTTGTGACTATCCCAAATCAGTTGGTACATGGATTCTTTGCAAAACAGGTAATGCCCTAATTAAATACAAATAAATATTCCATTGAAGTAAGAGATGCCAACTATTTGCACAGGCTTGCTTTCACTTTTCCTATGAATCTGGTTGCATGAATTTCAAAACAGGGAATAATGTTACTAAGGCTATCTCTTTAGTAGGGGTTTTCTGCATCTCTTGAGATTTTCCTCTCACGATTTACTCAGGGTATTTTTTGCCTTGAAAGTGATTCATGTGGTTTTGCATGATGGTCTTCTCTAACTGAGCCATTCTTCTCTTTGCGTGTTGTGTATGTGTGTCGCTGTGTTACTGCTGTGGTATTCTCATTCTTGCTGCTGCTCTCTATGCTGACACTCTGGGGACAGGCACAGACTATGACTGTTGGGAATGAAAGCGTCGAGTCCATGCGGCGCATGAATGGCTTGCGGAGCAAAGAGTCATCAGCTTACGGGACAGTGAATCAGATCGGCAATTCAAGTTTGAGGGTAAAACTGTAGTGAGAAAGAGAAAGCAAGAGAGAGTTTTCAGATGTGCAACGATGCCATAAATCAGCAAAATGGATTATTTTGATGGCATCACTAGTAATCTCTTGTATTCTCTTTGCTAAATGTCCCCACAAAATATACAGTACTGTCCCCAGCATGAACAGCAGTTTCATGTTGTACGTTCTTGTGACCTGTCCTTATGCTTGCTTTTTTCCATGGTTGGCTTGTGCCACCCCCATTCCAAATCTCCCAAGGAAAGTGCATGTATATTTGGTAGCCTGGTCCTGTATAAATATAGGATGAATTAGGGGGGAGGGGGGCACAAAGGAGGGTAGGAAATGCCTTGAGACAGTACACCCCACATTGTGTCATCTTTCAGATGAGCACATTCCAACAACATTTGATATGTATAATGAAATGCATTTATATTGGTATGGTATTTATTCCTGAACTGTCAACCTGCAGTGTTCCTTCTCATGATATCCTGAGCCATGCTTAGTGGAGTATTAATATGAATGAAAAATTGTATTTCATTGTTTTGTTTTTATTTGCTTGGGGAAGAGCCATGGGACTGAAATCTTTTACACAGTGTAACGTGCAGCAGATCAGAAGCAATATGATAGCAGTTGATAGATTCAGATTACGGGTGAGTTGTGGAGGTAATAAAATCAGTGATGGAGAGAGAAATGAGTTTAGCGTGCAGCTCAGTGCTTGGTTCTGGTGACTGAGAAATGAAATGTATTCATTTAAATAAAATGGGACTAGGATTTAAATTTTTAGGACCTGATTTCCCAGAACGAAAACATTGCCTGAGCAGCTTTTGAGCTGTAATGGGCCTCTGACTCTGCTCAAGCTCTGTAAACTTATGTGATTGTAAGGTGCAGATAATTTCAGTGGATTTTGTACACTGTAAAGGGAATTAGTAGCTTTCAAAATCAAACTAAAAACCACAGTTCTTGTTACACAGCAACATTAGTATAGAGGGTTTGCAATGCACTAAATTGTTCACTTTCAAAGCTAAGATACCAAACAGTAGAAAAGAGCCTTCATTATGGATACTTTCTATTGTAGAAATAATCGTATTTACACATATACAAAACTGAACATGAAAGGAAAAAAAATCATAGTCTCTTTAGAAGATATGACCAGTATTACTATGCTGCCACTGGAAAACTGATGACACACAGCAACAAAACCAGCGCAAGTAAGTACTCAGTGTTGCGTGTCTTATCAGTCACAAAGTACTAGTAGTCCAGCTAAGGTTCATGTAAGGCCCAGTTATCCTCTTTGTAAGGCAAGCTTGCAGAAAGCTCTCTTCTATTTTTTAATATTGTGTATTACATATACAGCCAGGACAGTACACAGAGGGGCCATGTCACTGCAGTACTTTTGCTGCAGAGCCCTAAAAGCTGGAGCTGCACCGGCATTGATTTCCCCTGGAGGACTCCCACCACAGAAGTGATGTGCACTTGAGAGGTGAACAGAGGAGACGTACCAAGACAGAGGTTGCTGGAGCAATGCTAGCATAGCTGCAACTCGGTACTTTGCTGCTCAAGAGAAGGATGTTTGTGTGCAGAGGAGAAGATAGCAACATAGCCTGTGGTGCCACAGGAAGCCTCACAAGCAGGGAGCTTGACTTGCTGAGGAATTGCTCACTGAACCAAAGGTTTATGGTGAATGCAAATCTAAAAGTCATAGCCAAGTGAAGACAGTGTAAAAGAGGGGTGGCTGAATATTGATACCGCATCATTCAGTTCTAATCTGTGGGGAGGAAAAATAGGCACTAAATCATGCCTGACCAGGATTCAGCACATAGAATCCTGGATTTAGGATTCCTGGATTTAGCACATAGATCTACAAAATAAGAAAAATACTGTTATCAGTTTTGTAAGCCTGTATCTCTGCCACTGCTTTCATTAATACTTCTGCTAGGTCTTGTTCTTAGTGTTGCAACCCTCAGAGCATTGCATGAAAGCACAAAATACCTTAAAAGACCATCCGATCTCTTAAGCCAATGATCAGACTGGTTAATGCTTCTCTAGGAAAGTCAGGGTTCTATCATTAATAGACTAGAAATTGTATTTACATCTGAACCTTTGACCTGTCATTGCATTGGAAAAGATGCACTATCAGGACCTGTTCCCATCTTCCATACAGAATAAATCCCTATGTCCTCAGGTAATCAGTGCTTCTACCTATCTGCCTTCCCATGCAGTTACTGTGGAAGGAAGCATCCAGTGCTTGTCCTAAAGATTCATGCAGCCTTTCTGATCACAGTGAAGTGCACTTCTAGCAATACTTAACTGCTGAGACAAAAGGTTGCCTGTTTATTATATATCTGATACTAGTTCTTGCATAGGAGGAGTACAGACTGCTGAAGCCATGAGTCTAATGATTTTGAGGATGTAGTACAGTTTAATTATATGAAAATATAAATTTCCATAGTGCCGGATCGTGTGAAAGAAAATAACTTCTTTTTAAAATATGATTTGTAATAATCAAACAAGATTTGCTTATTTTTCAAAATGATGGGTTTCCAGAGCAGCAGAACTCTGTTTACACAGGTTCAATCATCCCTTTTTGAAAACAGTAATTATTATGTTATATGATCAGTAGTCAGAATGAGTCACAGTACACTAGTATTTGTACCATCGTCTCAGAGATGACTTCCTAAATTATATGTGTGATGGTTACTAGTGTGACCAAGAATAGAGGTTAAGTTTGAGACCATTAGTGTTAAAAGCAATACTTTATAGCTTGAACAAAAAGCTGGGCAGCTGGAGGCTGTGACAGACTTTAATCTCATGTGCAGGGAACACAGAGCAATACAAATAACAAAGCTGCAGCCAAGGGGGTTCACATGCATGCAGATTAGCAAAGGGAGGCACAAATAGTATTTTCAAATGAAAGAGCTGGGACTGAGACTAAGTGATTACAGCAGCAAAGGATAACTCACCAAGCAAAGATGGCAGCACCTGGTTGAGTGCTTCAGAGAATTACTGGTCTCTAAATGGAGCTGCTGGTGGTGAGGTGGGTACCCCAAGTGCCCAAACAAAGTCACTGTCAAGATAATACAGTATTTCCATCTTTAAAAAGGAGAAGAGGTACATATTGAGTAACACTGATTTTCAAAGGCTATCTCTGCCATTTTAATCATGTTGAAATCCCTCCATCAGACCCCCCCAAACAATTTCCTAAGGTTTTCTAGACTCCTCCATTGAAAAAAATCAGTGTCTTCAGCCTGACTTTGCCTTTAAAACACTTGATACTACTGTCCCCAGTGGAAATTTTAGCCCTCTAGCATCCATGTGCACCGTACTCAGTGGCATGACATGCACACTTCGCGTTATGTAAGATGCCGCATCATGTGAATAATGGAAGTGCTCA
>JAVFHW010067991.1:362-16455 GCA_032159205.1 Eurystomus glaucurus suahelicus | reverse complement strand
ACAAGGTGGAAAAGGACCTCTGGCTGTTGGTTGATAGCTTGCTGAAGATGAGCCAGCAGGTGCCCAGGTGGCCAAGAAGGCCACCAGCATCCTGGCTTTTGTCAGCGCTAGTGTGGCCAGCAGGACGAGGGCAGTGGTTGTCCCCCTTGACTCACCATTGGTGAGGCCACACCTTGAGTACCACGTTCGGTTTTGGGCCCCTCACTCCCAAGAAGTACATTGTGGGGCTAGAGTGTGTCCAAAGAAGGGCAATGAAGCTGGTGAAGGGTCTAGAGCACAAGTCTTGTGAGGAGTGCCTGAGGGATCTGGGGTTCTTTAGCCTGGAGAAAAGGAAGCTCAGGGAAGACCTTTTTACTCTCAACAGCTCCCTGAAAGAAGGCTGGAGTCAGGTGGGGGTCTGTCTGTCCCTCCAAGAAGCAAGTGATAGGATAAGAGGAAACGGCCTCGGGTTGTGCCAGGGAAGGTTGAGGTTGGAAGTAGAAAGAATGTCTTCCCTGAAAGGGCTGTCAAGGCCTGGGCCAGGCTGTCCAGGGCAATGATGGAGTCCCCATCCCTGGAGGGGTTGAAAAGCTGTGTAGATGTGGTGCTGAGGGACATGGTTAGTGGTGAACTGGCAGTGCTGAGATCTTAAAAGTCTCTTCCAATCAAAAGAATTCTATGATTCTAAGCAGCTGCAGAGCCATGTTTCCATGGGTGTACAGCTCATCTGGGTTATGCCAGTGCAAGGAGCTCTGCAATGTGGAGCACTCATGCTTTTGGGACACTGCTGCCTGGAGCAAAGTGGTGGTTTAGCCTCTGCCGGGACCCGGGCACCACGTGGCCGCTGCCCCCCCATCCTCAGAAAATATAAACCCCAGGCTTGAGACAATTTGAATTTAATACAGCAGTGTGAAAGCAACAGTCAGGACAACAACAGCAACCACAACAGTGGCAACAATGTACAAAGACAAGAAATATAAAGCGCACAGACCGCAAGCATAAAACATACAAGGTCCAAGCGAGGCAACCTGTGTGAGACAAAAGCTCCCAGCTAGCATCCTGGGCTATGGCTCCCACCCACCTCCTGGTGAAAATTAACCCTATTGTGGCCGAACAAGGACAAGCAAGCACTGTTGGCCCTGGGGAGATGGTGTGGACAGGCCACCCCCTGAGCCTGCCCACCGTCCTGCTCTGTGTGTGAATGCCCCCCTGACCACCCTGCTTTGCATCCTTCCAGTGATCAGCGTGAACCACCCCCTCGACTATGAGCAGGTGGCCAGTGGGGTTATTTACCTGACTGTGATGGCCAAGGACGCTGGCAACCCACCACTCAACAGCACCGTCTCCGTCACCATCGAGGTGTTTGTAAGTATGGCGCCTGACGATCCTGTCATGGTTTCCCTGCAATTGCTCCACAGCAGTGCCATTAATTCATCAATAACCCAGCCACACTATCTCACCCCATGGCTTGCATGTATGGATTGTGGTTTCATGTGTCTTGTGTATACATGTCATATATGTCTCATGGACACGTGTCATACGTATTGGTTAAAGAAATGCCGTCCCTGACATTTGGTGAGGTCTGACTGACAGAGGGCGAGTGAGAGTGTCTCTGAAGGGGTGTCACCACAGACAAGTACAGACAGGCTGTCCTGACCCCGTGCACTTCCTCGCTTTCCTTAGCTGTGCACAATGCACGGGGAAGCTGCTGGAAATAACATGGTAGGAGCCTCAGCTAACCACGGGATGAGATGAGGAGCTGGGGACAGGCTGGAGATCTACCCTCTGCCCTTGTTTTTGACTGTGAAGGTATACTGAGCACTTGGTGAGTCCTCTCAGCTGCAGGGAATACCTGGCTGGGATGCTCTCAACACCCATAGCCAGAAGTGCTCACTGCAGCTCAGATGCAGAGGAGAGAGCTTTGGCTGCCTGTTAGCACTTGTAGTGTCAGAAATCATCAGTCCCTGAATCAATCATGGACATTTACTTGTTTGTCTCCTCAATGCTGGCCATCACAGCCAGACTCTGGGCTTCGCTGTGCATCTCACATGCTGCTCTAGGCGCAAACCTCCTCAAGGAGAGGTTGCTGCAGGGAGAGGTACAGCATCACAGCATTCCTTGGGAAGATTAGATCAGATTGTCACTTTGAGGCACATTGTGGTTCGAGGATGTCTGGAGGGAGGTATCAACAAGGGAGACGGTTTGCTTGATAAGCTGTCAGTCTTACGGTGATGTGATCTAAGCCAGGCTGGTGGCAGCATCAATCTGGGAAGGCGAAGAAGATGAAATCCACGGTGCCATAGGATGAGAATGAAGTCTCATGAACATCGCTGTGCTCCAACTCCCTCACCATGCTCGGGAGAGGGGGAATAAGGCAGTTCCAGGGGGGTTAGTGGTGACTAAATACACCCTTCCCACACTGTGCTTTAGACAGCATAAACACTCCTTTCCAAAGACCACGCTTCAGTGGGTCATCTTCTCCGGGTTGAGGCTGTACATTGGTGGGTTTTAAGTAGCTGTCACTTTTCCTACTCTCAGCCAAAGGGCTTTTCTCTCAACTGGAAAAAGAGCAGGGGGGAAAGGCAGTAAATAGGAAGAAAATGAGGAGGAAGCGTTTCATGACGGCACTCAAGGAACAAGAGCCATGAAAAGGCAGAACGAGAGCAAGAATGGAGGGAGGTAATTTTTTTTCCTCCTTTGGTTGTTGGTTTTTAATAAAGAAGTCAAACTCGCCTTGTAGATTTCCCATTAGGGGACAATATGCTTTTGCAGAGGGAGCCGCCGAATCAGAACTAATAGCACATGCCACGCCGGGATCAGGGGAATTCTCATCACTAATAAGTTTCTGCCTCGCTCCCTGCCACTGATGCCCCATTCAGGGGGATGAGACAGAGACTTATAACATGTATACATCCAGAGAAAAGGGAGTTGTGTGGTTAGCGTGAGCATCTGTGTGTGAGCATTTCACCTAGGGCAGTGGTGGAGTCCCCATCCCTGGAGGGATTGAAAAGTCATAGAGATATGGTGCTGAGGGATGTGGTTTAGTGCTGGGTTAGTGGTTGGACTTTATAATCTTAAAGTTCTCCTCCAACAAAAAATGATTCTATGACTCTCTCTGTGATTCTCAGCATCCCTAAAGATGATATGATGTCTCTCCAAGGGTGAGGGGATAGGAAAGCTGAGGGTCAGGGGGCCATGGGAAGCTGCTTTTAGCCGGTTAGCTGGATACACTCTCCCATGGGAGTGGAGGAAGTGTGCTAGGAAGGTTTGCAGCAGGGAGCTTTGGAGTTCCCATTGCTGAACTGGGCAATGTCCTTGTCAAGTAGAAAAGCCACCTGCCAAGCTGCAGGTAGGTGCACACCAGCTCCAGCCAGATGGAAAGCTGGCCAGGAGTAAGTCCCAGCCTCCCTTGGGAGCTGGCTTGCCAGGCCATGGCCGTGCTGAGCACGGCCTGATGAACTCAGGACCACTACTGAAACAATATGGCAGCTGCTCTGGCTTGTGTCCACCTGGACCATGGCATAGCTCACCTGGGTCTAGCTACAGGTGGCATGTGGATGCACGCTCAGTTTCTCCTTTTCCTTGCCATTTCTTCCTGGTTTTGCACTGGGGCGATGACTCTGACCCTGTTCTTCAAGGAGGAGGGATGGTGAGAACAGCACCCCAGGCAGCCAGGAATTTCCTCATTACCCTCAGAGGAGGCACAGTGAAAGCTGAGTGATGCAAAGGCTGATTAAAGACCACCTGCTTCCAGCAACGATGGTGATTTAATTGCAGTACGATGGGCATCGCTGGCACGTGAAATTGCTTCAAATATCAAGTTTGGTGGCAGCGGGAGCAGCTGAGCCTGCAGGTCCATCAGTGGTCTCCAGGTAGAAAACCTCTCCAGAGCAGCCCCAGGGAAGCAGCAAACTCTGGAATGGTGTTTTAATGTCCTGGAGACTCCATCCTTCCCTCCATAGGTGGTTGGGTTTGGTTCATCTAAGGCAGGTTCTTAACATTGTTTAAACAGCATTTAAAGTTGCCCTTGGGGAGCTTTAAACTGGTCCAAAATCTGTTTTGAGGGATGTTCCAAGCAGTTGCTCCTGCCTGGTTTCACCAGGCGGGCCGTAGTCACTGGCAGAGACAAGCTTGGGGGGAGCACATTGGCATACAAACCAGCTCCCCCCCGAAAATGCTGTAGCTGCTCTTTCTGCAAACCTCCACTTCGACAAAGGCAGTTTGCCTGGTGGCCTCATGGCCAAGGTGACCCAGAGCACTAAGACACTCGTGTGCTGTTCCAAGAGGGAGGAGCAGTTCTGTGCATGATGATGATGTGTTTCATGCAGTGTTTGAGTCTTCCTAGGGCTCAAGGCAGAGGCAAGGTGGAGGTAAGAGCAGCTCAGAGGATGGTAGTGGTTCCTCAGACCTGTTGCTTATTGCCCAGGATGCTGGATAATGGGATAATCAGCATTGTCCCCACTGTATGGCTCAGAAAAGTCACTGACAATCGACTCACCTCCACCTCAGCTGCCTCTGCAGTGAAACCGTGTACTCAGACATCTGACGCCTTGCCCCTAAGGCCACCTTCCCCATGCTGATGTCTTGAGCCGATCACATCTTGAGGTGCAGTTGGCCAGGAGCATCCCCAGACCAAACTTTTGCAGCTATTTGACCATTTTACCGTTTTCCGAACTAGCCTCTCGACCTTCTCTTTGCTTCAGGATGAAAACGACAACCCTCCCATGTTCAGCAAGCCCTCCTATATCATAACCATCATGGAGGACATTATGGCAGGTACGAGCATGGCCCTGCTCCTTCTCCAGGCTAGCAGAAGGGCTCTGAGGGTCTTACAGCCAGAACAGGGTGGGTGATGGCTTTTTGGGGAGGCAAAAGCCAGAGACCTGGCAGTTTCATAGCTGTGGTGTTTGGGAGTTTGGCCTCATGACGAGTGCACTTGGCAGAGTGACCTGCAGGAGCAATGTGAGGGAATGGGGCAGGTGGCGAGAGCTGCTCCAGGCTGCAAATGCCTTATCCTAGTCCTCAATTCTGCTTCCCCCAAGGAGCCACGGTGCTGTTTCTCAATGCCACAGACATGGACCGGTCCAGGGAGTATGGGCAGGAGTCAATCATCTACTCTCTGGAGGGCTCCTCACATTTTCGGATCAACGCTCGTTCAGGTAATCCTCCGTATGTGTTCCCCCTCTTTTCCTTTCATTCCCTCTCCTGCATTTCCCATTTTTCTTGCCTTCATTCTTCCTCTTTCTCCTTTGCTCCTTCACCCACCCTTCCCTCCTTGCCCCCAAGTAGCCAGTGCTTAGGAGAAATGTGATTTAAGGGATCCACCAGATTTCAGCCACCAGCACTTGCTTGGTCACCGTGAAAGCTTTGGCAGAGGCATTGGTGGAAGCTCAGTTCCTGGTGGGACTGATGCCTGAGAAAAGGCTTATGTTAGCTAAGGAGCTGCTGCCTATCTTCCCTTGCTGGCACCTTTTTTGGTTTGTTACGGGCAGGAACAAACATAAGGAATCACAGACAGTCATTACACAGGTTCCCATGGGAAGACACAACACAAAGTTTGCAGGAGCTTGCTGACAAGCTGACCCTTCCAGGGTCCATCTTTTTGAAACAGAATCACAAGAAAGGGCCTGTTTGTGAAGGATGCTATCTCTGGTTTTGAGTGTCCCTTTTTTTCACCGGTGCCCTTATTCACCTACAACTTCTTTAATCCCTCTCATCTCCTGTGCCTACAGGAGAAATCACAACGACATCTTTGCTGGACCGGGAGGCCAAATCCGAATACATCCTCATTGTCCGGGCGGTGGATGGAGGCGTGGGCCACCACCAGAAGACAGGCATTGCTATGGTGAGTGTGTGAAGGGGTAATTCCCATCTCCTTGAGCCACCAGTGCCCACCTGGGGCTGGCACTGTGGAGAGCTGCTCAGGCACCAGTGCTTCACTTCCTGATGCTAGCAGTGCTTCATTTTAGCTGTGTGAATGGGCAAAGAGCACACAGTGGTGTCTGCTCTCTGAGCTGCCCCCACCACTGCTCGCAGCCCTTCAGAATGACTGTCCAGGCTGTGTAGACCTTTAAATCATGCCCCCTTTCCTGGCAAGCCATTCAGCCAGGAGCCACTTGCCCTTCCAGAGCTTTATGTGTCCAGCTCTCTATACAAAGGCGGTAATGGGTACCTATTCCACCCACTGCACAGCACAGCTCCCTTTGTTCATGCCTCTTGAGAAAACGCTTAGTTGGAGAGCCTGCAGGCACACTTAGTTGTTCCTGATGACTACTATTCACATAGTGCTTGGGTCAAGGGTTTCCAACTGGTTTGTGATGCCTGGGCAGCTCAGAAGGTTCTGGTGGAGTTGCAGGCCATTGTACTGCAGATTGAAGCCTATTGCTTTTCCTTGGCCTTCACAGACGTCAGGGAGACCCATTGCTTGCAGAGGGTTTGTAAAAGGCTTTGGAAATATTAGGTCAAAAGCCAAGGATCCATCTCTCACTGCTCGTGGCACTGTGTTGGTTCGAACATTTCATGACATTTGGGTGGTCTTGCTGCTGGGACTCTCGTCTGGGTTGCAGGAGAGATGCCCCACACAACAGAGGATGCAGAGAAATATTGTGGTTGTGCTGAGGAGATCCCTTAAATAATTGTCACTATTGCTGAAGGACATCAGCAATATGGTAGCAGACTAGAAGCTCCCCAGAGGGCCTCCAAGGGGCATGTGACAGCCTTGGCTGGGGAACAGCATGGCCTGTTGGATGCTGGGTTCCCCTTTGGGGCTCTAGATGAGATGATGCTCTCCTAATAGTTTTATTGAAAGGCAAACCAAGGTTTTGGCAAAACAGATTCCAATTCAGAAGAAAAAAAATGCATCGTGGTTACTAAAATGTTAAAGAATATTAAACCCTAGTGAGAAGCAGGTGGCCTGTAGAATTGGTGGCCTTGCTGTCATGAGCAAGGGTACACAACCAGAACTCAAATCTGTTCCCTACAGTCATTTTTATTCTGGGAATAAGGTTCCATTCAGGGGCTTGACAAGGTCTCTGGGTGATGAACAAGCACTTGGGTTGCTTGGAGTAGAGGTAGGTCACCAACCTTCCCCAGGGACCACTACAGTGCCTTGGTTTGTGCCCGAGGGCACATCCTTGGAGACTGTGGTGTCTAGATTTGCCTCTTCTACCACGAGGTGGCACCAGCAGCCCAGGCTGATTACTTGGAAACATAGAAGACCTCAGGCGAAGCACCGAGACACCCTGTGTGGAGGTGGCCGGCTCTGGGTCTCCTTCCTGACCCTCTGCCCCCCTTCCCTTGAACGCAGCTCTTCCCTCAGGCACTTTTATAGACTCACAGACTGGATTGAAATGGGTGATCTGGGGAAGTGAGAGACTCCCAGACAACAGGATGCATTCCACGGGCTTGCTACTGTCACTTAGATGCCATTTCTCACACTGAAAATGAAGCTAGGTTACACTTCAGGGCACCATCCTCTCCTGTGCTCTCGTGTCTTTACACCTCCCACCCCGTGTTACCATACCCTCTCCTGATTTCTCATTTATTCCTTTTTTTTTTTTCCACTTTTTACCAGTCACTCGGTTTTTTCCTTCCTTGCCACACTCTTGCTGCACTCTCTCCCCCACCACTGTGACTCATTTGCAACCCCCACCGCAGTGAAGTAGCTGCTTGAAAACACACTTTGTGGTTGTTTTAACTGCAAGGTAATAAGTACATAGGAGCCAGACCAAGATCACATATAGAATCACAGACTGGTTTGGGTTGGAAGGGACTTTAAAGATCATCTAGTTCCAACCTCCCTGCCATGGGCAGGGGCGGTTCCTACTAGACCAGGTTGCTCCAAGCCCCATCCAAACTGATCTTGAATACTTCCAGGAATGGGACATACACAGCCTCTCTGGGCAACCTGTTCCAGTGCCTCGCCATCTTCACAGTGAAGAATTTCTTCCTAATATCTAAGCTAAATCTACCCTCTTTCAGTTTGAAACTGTTACGCCTTGTCCTATCACTACAAGCCCTTGTAAAAAATCCCTCCCCAGCTTTCCTGTAGGACACTTTTAAGTACTGGAAGGCCACTATAAGGTCTCCCTGAAGCCTTATCTTCTCCAGGCTGAACAATCTCGATGCAGGAGGTTGTTTCTCTCCGTGCTTTCTCTCCAGAGGGCGAACACGCATTGGGTACCTGGTGCTGCTGTAGATCCAGGAGGTATATCCAACATACCACACTGCCCAGGGACCAGTGCTGCCTGATGCAGTGTTGCTTGCTTGCTCTCTCACAGGTGAACATCACGCTGCTGGACATCAATGACAACTATCCTATGTGGAAGGATGAGCCATACTTCATTAACCTGGTGGAAATGACCCCCCCAAACTCAGATGTCACAACGGTACGTGAGAGGGAAGTGCTAAAAGCTTCTTTCTTTCACCTGATGAGGCTGTCACCTGCTTGGCTGGAGCAGTCACCTCCGAACCAGCGTCACCTCCAGTCAAGCACCATCTGGCAGAAGTCCATTTCAAAGGTTACTCCCAAGCCTCCTCACTGCTGCCCATCCCCATGTGTTTCTCCTTTCTGCTGGAATTTTTTGTTTTCTCCTCAAATTGTGTGGGTATTGGCCAGTTCTTTCTGGCCTTGTGTACGACCTCCTTCAACGACCTCTCTGAAAGACATTGATTTACAGCCTTTCAAGTCCCTCTGGTGAAATAAAAGAGAAGGAGAGAGGAAGGCTTGTACTCCATCATGCTGGAAGAAAAATGATGGCCGCGAAACAGAAAATAAATGAGGGAAAAGTGAAGAGAATCCACAAAATCATATAGGAAGAAGGCAGAGAAAGAAAAGGAGTCAGAGGGGGGAAGAAGGTCTGGCAGCACAGCCCGAGCCAGTTTTCTCTCTTCCGTACAGCACTAGCCCTGCTGCTCAGTGCCTGCTTGAAGTCGTCTTGCCTTTGACATCCCAATTAGTTGCTGGGAAAATAATTACTGTGTCACCGACACGATGTAAATTCATCTGCGGGACAAGCAACAGGGGGCTGGAGAAGTTATGAGCATAATGAAGTTGGTTTTTTTTTTTTAATGTAAATGTCCCCTGTAATTAAAAATGTCACAGGGAGAGCAATAAGGCACAAAATGTCCAGTGTGGAGCAAAACTCCACCAGTGAATTATTTCCAGCATTTCTGATGTGGCAGCACAAGTTCTTCAGTGTGCCTTTTTGTCCCATTTATTTTATTTTTCTGAAGGATGCTTGTTTTCTCACTGGTTTTATTTAAGAGACAAGCCTGTTCCATGGCTGGGTGCTTATGTCTCTCTTACCATGCGATTACCTCCCGGGCTTGCAGGCCAATTTTGGTGAGATTTAACACGGCAGTAGAGGTCTCAAGGGTACAAAATCCCTGCAAGTAGCACGAAAATATACAGCTGTGTGGAGGAAGAAGAGCTTCTTGGTACAGGGAATTCTGTCACGGGAGCTCAGCTTCTTTATTAGACACTAGTGAATCTACATGGGGATGCACTGTAGGAATTAATTCTTGTCACTCTGCTTTGATTTTTGCTGTTCCTCCGTGGCAGGTGGTGGCCATTGACCCGGACCTGGGGGAAAATGGCACGGTGGTGTACAGCATCCGACCCCCCAACAAGTTCTACAGTCTCAACAGCACCACGGGCAAGATCCGCACCAGCGGTGTCCTCCTGGACCGTGAGAACCCCAACGCCCAGGAGGCCCAGCTCATGAGGAAGATCGTGGTGTCGGTCACTGACTGTAAGCCCCGTTTCCATCCCGCTCCTCTTTGCCACAGTGGTTTTGTCTTGCTCCTCCATGGTTAGAAACCTCTGGGGCTGGGCTTCTGCAAGTGTCACCCTCCTCACCCTTTTCTTTCCCTCCCTGATGGGTTTCACATATTGAGTTGAACTTTTCTCAGCCTGACTTTTCCGCTGTGATGAAGCATCTTTTTTTTTTTTTTTTTTTTCTGTTTTGAGCATAAATTACAAAGATGTTTTTGAGGTTAAAAAATGAGAGTAGGTTAAAACCTGCCGCTCAGACAAACCAGAAACCTTCAAAATGCGTGCACAGTCATTTCTGTAGTAGTCCTGATGATGAGCCTGGGAGACAGAAACTCCCTCTCTTCTCAGTTTGGCTCCATCAGTATCTAAAAAGGTCAATAGAGCAGGTGGGGGAAAAAGAGCTGATAAAATGGTGAAATGTATTTATCTCTAGAAACAGTATCTTAGGGAAATTTATTTTAGGAAAAAAAAGATAGAGATAAGAAGATAATTTTCTGTTATCCAGCCTGTTTGCAAGAGCCAGGAGGCATATACAAAGACGTTTAGGTGTGATGCTGAGGGACATGGTTTAGTGGTGGACTTGGTAGTGCTGGATTAATGGCTGGACTTGACCATCTTAAGAGTCTTTTCTAACCTAAATGATTCTGATTCCATATAACCTTATCTCTGCCCCTTTCTATTTTGGCATCACCTCTGCACTGTGCTAAAGCCATGGTCCCATCCATCCTGCCATAAAGACAGAGACAAGCACAAACTGGTGTTGCTCATGTTTTTCAGCTGCATGCACAGGTAGTAACACGGACAGGTCCTCCTTGAGGACCACTCAAGGGGCAGCCCCATTCTGCACTACCATCTGCATAGGGAGGGAGGGCTCCTTTTTGAGGGAAAGGGGAGGAAACACCTTGAGGCATTAACCTTGAGACCTCATTCCTGGCCTCTGCAGGCGGGAGACCACCCCTTCGAGCTACCAGCAGCGCCACGGTTTTCGTCAATCTGCTGGACCTGAACGACAACGACCCCACTTTCCAAAACCTGCCCTTTGCCGCCGAGATCGCTGAGGGTCTTCCTGCAGGCTCCTCTGTTTTCCAAGTGAGTGTGTTCCATCGTTGCTATGCCCCATGCTGGGAGCTGCTGCTGCCTCTGCCATCACTTCTGCAAATACATCCCCTCCATCCCCTCCACTGTCTAGCAGTGCAACTGGGGGGATGCAGAAGAGGTTGTGGCAGTCCAGCCCATGTGCTCACTCCCAGCAGAGGGGATGCTCAAAGGCACCTTTAGTTCAGCCCAACGTCCCTGGGAGCAAAGACATGCTCAGGGTTTAGGTACCGTGATTTTCCTTATCAGGAGATGATCAGGCTCCCCCATGCTCACCCCTTCCCTCCTCTCTGCCCACCAGGTAGTGGCCATCGACCTGGATGAGGGTCCAAACGGGCAGGTGACATACCGCATGCAGGTAGGGATGCCCCGCATGGATTTCCTCATCAACAGCACCAGTGGGCTCATTACCTCCACCACAGTGCTGGACAGGGAGAGGATCGCTGAGTATTACCTGCGAGTGGTGGCCAGCGATGCCGGTGTGCCCTCCAAGAGCTCCACCAGCACTCTAACTGTCAAAGGTGGGTACACGAGGACCTCTTCCAACCCCTGCCTGGCTGCAGAGTCCCCTCCAGTCCCAGAAAGATGGGTGACAAGGACACTTCACCAAGGAGGGAGATGTAGTTTACATAGGAGACACTGAGACCCTTATTTTGAGGTCTATCTTTAATGTGATACATTTCTATTTACTGGTTTCACACAAGCCTAGTACTGAGGATAAGCATCATCTGGAAACAAACTGATCTTGGATTCTCCTTGGGCCTGGCTTTGGAAAAAGAAGTTTCTGGTCCTGTAACTGCAGAGCCCGCTGCCATATACCAGGAAATACTGAGCTTATATTTAACCCCCAGATTTTCCTCTGGATGGGTATGGAAATGAATAATGCAAACAGTAACTTGAATTGCAGTTACGTAGGGTTTCTTTGGGCATAAGGGGAGTGATCTGCATGTATCGGAGGCAATGAAACCAATCTCACACCTGCAGCTGTGAGAATCGGTCCTTATGGCCTATCTGCAGGCACCCCCACCACACAGAGCATTCCCTGGGATGCTCAGAGTAGCAGGCAGGGGGTTTTGGGAGCCTGGTGGCCATCAGTCTGCTATCTACAGGAGGGGCAGCCCTGGGAGGGCACTCAGTTCTGCTCCTCTTTTCAGTTCTAGACGTGAATGACGAGAACCCCACCTTCTTCCCAGCCATCTACAATGTGTCTCTGCCTGAAAACGTGGCCCGGGATTTCAAAGTGGTCAGGCTCAATTGCACAGATGCTGATGTCGGGCTGAACGCTGAGCTCAGCTACTTCATCACAGGTAGGACCTCTCGCAAGACGCTGCAAAGCGGAGCTTTGCCTGCGGAAAGGAGCAGGCTGCCCCAGCCTACGGCCAGGGTGTTCTGCACATCAGCGCTGCCTTTTCCAGCCCCTCCAAACCTTGTACAGCATCGCCCTCTGCCGAAGAGCCTCACTGGGCTCCCCGCCTTGCTGACCACTATTCCTTGTCCTGCTCAGGGTGGACCTTTGCTCCCAAGCATCCCCTACTTCTCACACCACCAGAATATGGCCAGGAAAAGCATGAGGATGAGTTGGAATCCTCTCTGGCATTTTAGAGCATCTTGTAGGCAGGTGGGCAGGGAGCAGATGAGCAGCAGTACCACCCAGGCAGTGCGTGGCTTGCACCACAGCACCTGCACTGGGAGGCTGGAGAACCCCACGGCCAAGCTTTGACTTGCAAGCTATACACGCAGCATTTAGCCCTGAGGAAGAGGGCAAAAATAGAAATGTCACTGGAGAGTCACTTTTCTCACAATAGCAGCTCTCACGTTTCATCTCAGCCTCCTCCACAAGAGAAAAGGTGTGTGTTGTGCCACAGGTACCGCAAGCCATGTGCAAAGTGACCCCAGTTGGCTTCCGAAGCACTCAGGAAATGAGCTGGCGTTTATATGATTCAGCTTTTCCTTGTAACCCTCACTCCATGTGAGGCAGGCACGGTGTTTGGTATGGCAGAGAGAAGGTGCTCTGCTCGCTTTTGCTGCAGAGAAGCTTTGCCTAGGATGAGGTACAAGCTTGCCCTAAGAGCTGTGGATGTCATGTATCTGGACTTCTGTAAAGCCTTTGACTTGGTCTGCCCACAACATCCTTCTCTCTAAATTGGAGAAAGATGGATTTGATGGGTATACTGTTCAATGGATAAGGACTTGGTTGGATGGCCACATCCAGAGGGTGGTGGTCAATGGCATGATGTCCAGATGGAGATCGGTGACAAGTGGTGTCCCTCAGGGGTCCGTACTGGGACCAGTGCTGTTTAATATCTTCATCAATGACATAGGCACTGGGATCAAGTGCACCCTCAGAACTCTGCAAGATGGCACCAAGCTGAGTGGTGCAGTTAACATACCTGAGGGACAGGATCCATCCAAAGGGACCTAGACCGGCTTGAGACGTGGGTCCGTGTGAACATCATGAGGTTCCACAAGGCCAAGTGCAAGATCCTGCACCTGGGTTGGGGCAACCCCCGGTATCAGTACAGGCGGGGGATGAAGAGATGGAGAGCAGCCCTGTGGAAAAGGACTTGGGGGTGCTGGGGAAGTGAAAAGCTGGAGATGAGCTGGCAACATACGCTTACAGCCCAGAAGCCAATGTCCTCCTGGGCTGCATCCCCAGCAGCGTGGGCAGCAGGGTGAGGGAGGAGATCCTGCCCCTCTGCTCCGCTCTGGGGAGACCCCCCTGCACTGCTGGGGCAGCTCTGGAGTCCTCAGCACAGCAGAGACATGGACCTGTTGGAGCAGGGCCAGAGGAGGCCACAACAATGATGCGAGGACTGGAAGCCCTCTGTTTAGCCTGGAGAAGAGAAGGCTCCAGGGAGACCTACTTGTTGCCTTTCAATACTTAAAGGGGGCCTGTCATAAAGCTAAGGACAATCTTTTTAGCAAGACCTGTTGTGACAGGACAAGGGGTGATGGTTTTGAACTAAAAGAGAGAAGATTTAGACTAGAGAGAAGGAAGAAATTTTTTATGCTGAGGGTGCTGAGAGCCTGGCCCAGGTTGCCCAGAGAGGTGGTTGATGCCCCATCTCTGGAACCATTGCAGGTGAAGTTGGATGGGGCTCTGAGCAACCTGCTCTAGTTGAAGGTGTCCCTGCTTCCTGCAGGAGGGCTGGACTAGACAAACTTTAAAGGTCTCTTTCAACCCAAACCATTCTGTTCAACAGTTCAATAATTCTACGCTTGCCCTGCTCAATCCCATGTAAAATGCAGCCCTCTGGAGAACAGGCTGAGCACTTGCGATTGCCATGGCCAAACTAACCCCATGCCAAGGCTGCAGCATCCTCCTTAACATGGGCTCTCTCCCTGCATCCAGACAACGGGCGACCTGGTCCTTGTGTTTTTGCTGCAGGTGGAAACCAGGATGGCAAATTCAGCGTTGGCTTCAGGGATGGAGTGGTCAGGACAGTCGTGAATCTGGACAGGGAAACCATGGCATCATACACGCTGATCCTAGAGGCTATCGGTAAGGATTTTCCACCATTCCCAGAGGACTGCTGCTAGGTAGCCACACAGGCTGGCCATGCACGTGCTGAGCTGCCTTGGAAATGCAGCAGAGAGACCGCAACCTTTGAGGTGCTCTATAAACCAGGGCCTGTGTTTGGTGTTAGCATTCCACAACCCACATGCATTAATATGTCCCGGTTCCACCGTGACTTTAACAGACAGTAAATTCACCTCTCAGACTCACCCAGCCCTGGGGCTTTCCCGTTACCCCAGGGAAGGCAAAGGCTCTCCCTTTCCCAAGACATTCCTTGCTCTACAGGGCAGGTCTCCACCCAGAAATGCCAGCAGCACCACAGCATCATTCCCCTAATGCCATGCCAGCCTTTGGCTCAGTGGCTACCAATTAATCCAGAGCCACCTGGCACGGGCAGAGGGCTCATGTGCCAAACCCATCTTGGCCATCATCCCCAGAGCTTTATAATGGTGTGCCTGTTTACAGAAGACTTGGATATCCCTTTGGAAAGGAGAAATAAGTGGCCTGGTCAGAAATCTTGCGGGCAACAGCATTGCAGGTGCCATGGGGTCTGCACCAGGGATGATGTACCAGCTGAGCATGCAGGACACGATCCCAAGTGGGTCCATTCTACCCCTCTGGTGGGTATCAGGCTGCCTGCATTTCCCTGACCACCAGATCATTTGGGTGGGTTTAGTGCTTACCTGCATTGTGTTGGAAAAACCAGACCCAGCCTATGCTCCCCTTGCCTCATCTTTCATGGCTAAACCAAGAGGTGTGCTGCCATGTTCTTCTCTACCGAACATCAACTAGTTCTGGTGCTCTTTGGCTGTGAGCTGAGCTGGATCTACAGAAAACTCATTAGACCCCAGCCCATGTTCATCTCCCAGATTCCTGACCTCCAGCAATCCCTTCCACTGTATATCACCCTCTTAGTTCACGGAGTTGCAAACCCTCTTTAATAACCATTGTATTTCCAGCCTTGTTGGACAGTGAGCGACTCCCTGGCAGAACTTGAGGGTGGTTTGGGCTTTTCTTTCTCTTTCAGGTTAGGCAGAAAAAACCCCCATGGTTCAATGTGGGATTTGGAAGCTGCAGAAAAGACAGAGGATTTTAGTTCAGAAATTTTGGTACTGTTTTTTTTCAGCAGACAAAGGCTGAGCACCACCTGTGCGAGGAGACGGAGGTGACCCAACCTCTCCTCACCTTTCTTTTCCACACAGACAATGGCCCCACGGGGAACCGGCGCACCGGGACCGCCACTGTCTACGTGACAGTCCTGGATGTCAATGACAACAGACCCATCTTCCTTCAGAGCAGCTATGAAGTCAGCGTCCCCGAGGACATCCCGGCCGCCAGCAGTATAGTGCAGGCACGTGGCTCTCTCACACTGTGGCTCTTGGGTGGGTGAAGCGGGCCCCCCACTCTCTGGGCCCTGGCACCATGGCTGTCAGCTGCAGGAAGCCTAGGGTGGATATTTTCTTCCCCCATGTTCAAACTGTTCCCCTGGGCTAGTGCAAGGTGTCTTCTTGCTTGTGCTCTCCCTTGCTCCTTTGCTAACACAGGCTGTGAGCACCAGGGAGGAGACAGCAAAACACAAGGGGAAAATAAGAAATTCACCCCATTTCTGCAGGGGGCAAGTGGAGCAAACCCAAGCCCCATGCTGACGAGACCTCTTTGCCTCACTGTGTTCAGCTTTCTCCCTTCTCCCAGCAGAGAAGGGGCTGAGAGCAGAGATCTCAAGGGGG
>JAVFHW010067990.1:0-15361 GCA_032159205.1 Eurystomus glaucurus suahelicus | reverse complement strand
ACCTGGGGTGTGCTCCGGGAAGAAGGGATGGGAAGGATGGGGACAGTGGGGAGACGGATGCGAATTCCTCCCTCCCTCTGCAATCCTGCAACCTGGATGCTGCGCTAGCGCAGGAGGAGCGGGCTGGGGAATGTGACCCAGGAACCGGCCAGGACACAAGGAGAACTGAGAAGCGAGGGAGGGGGAAATGGTTCTTATTTAGTATTCTTCCAGTGGCGTTCGCTAAAGGTCGTTTTCGCAGCCCCAAAACATCCTGCGCTTCAGAGTCAGAGCAGCGCATTGATGGCGAGCGGCTGCAGAAGTAAATTCACCCCCTCGGGGTGGGGTGATCCACGCAGAGCCCCCAGGTCCCTGCTGCTCCAGCCTGGCCGAGACACACTGATCCTGGTAGACTCAGTACTGCAGAGCCCCCCAGGGATGCTCCCCCCTCCAACAGGGTGCCAAGAGGTCTTTGGGGTCCATCCCCAGCTTGATCCCAGATTAGGACAGCTGAGAAGACCTCATGGTCTGGTGCCTCTGGCCATCTGTAGCAGTTCCCTGAAGATGCCGTTTCCCAGCAGTTTGTGTTGGGGACATGCAGAGACGTACAGGTCTGAGCCAATTCGGGGCACCACAAGAGAGGGAGGAAAGGAAACTGGGCTCTTGGGCAGCAAATGCTGCTCTTCCAGAGCCTAGGTAGCCCAACAGACACCCTCAGGGCAAGCCCTGTCTGCTCCAGTTCTGCTTTAATGGATGTCTGGAGGTGTTTTGCTCAGAAGCTGCACCTTCTTCACAAGGAATGTAATGGTATGATATATTAATGCATGATAATTTTCATGAATGCTTCCCCAAGAGCAGGTCTCAGCTCTGTCAGGGAACAAGATTTTAAAAAGCATGACCCAGCAATAGAGCCCTCCGGTGAAACACAACAGTCCTAGTGCTTGCAGAAGGCTCCTTTCAGTCACTCCATTACCGAGCGTGAAATAAACGCTGGACTAGACATTACTTTAATTGTTAATGGATTGATTTTGAAGGACAGCAGTAAATCAGTGCGAGACAGCCTGGCTGGACAGCCCAGGAGTCTACGGGAAAAGAGCATTTGCAAATTCAGCTCCGCTCCTCTCTGCTGGCTCCCACCCCGTAAATGCACTTAGCTCTCCACATACTCATTTTATGTTAATTCAGTGCAGCAGATACAACATGTTCACCTATTTATCTTGTTGCAGCCCTTGTTTTGACTCGACACAGCCCAATGTTTTGGAGTGACTGCTGTGAAAGGGGACCAGGATCACCACCTTGAGCTACTGACAGCCAGGGCGTGTTTTGTGTCTGGGACTCAACAACTCTCCTCGTCTGTCCATCCAGCATCTTCACACTGCTCAGCCCTGTCCTCTTGCACAGAAACACTCCCAGGATGTTCATGCTGCACCTTCTGTCCCAGTCCTGCTGTTTCACCTGATTTTACCCCAATCTTATAGAATCATTAAGGTTGGAAAAGACCTCTAAGATGATCAACCATCCAACTGTCAACCTGACACTACCATGACCACTAGACCATGTCCTCAAGTGCCACGTCTACAGGTTTTTTAGACACCTCCAGGGATGGTGACTCCATCACTTCCCTGGGCAGCCTGTTCCAGTGCTTAATTACTCTTTCAACAAATACATTTTTCTTAATATCCAATCTAAGCCTCCCCCTCCTCTGAATTCAACCACAAAGAGCTCTATCCTTCCACAACATCTCATGGTATCTCACCTTCTGCTCTTCTCAAGATCCCTGGGATGAGAGAGGAACACTCATCTCAAGAACAGAAGATTCTGATTTTTTTCCTTATCAGAAGTCTTCCCCTTGTAGGGTCTACACACAAAGGCTGAGAAGGAAGGCCACCAAAGTTTCATCTGCATGACCCAGGAGGACTTCTCCCAGCCTATTTCTTAAAAAAAACAGACCAACTCTTCTGCTTGAAGGTTTCTATGCAGGCAACAAGGTAAAGAAAGCCAAAGAACAAGCCAAAAACGCAAACCCTTCCTCCAGGCAATGATTTCGCCAACAGCGTGCAGGGAGGTGGCAGGTGACACCCCATGAATAGACGCTGTATTTACAAGGAAGCATCCAAAGCATCAACATGCAAGTCAAAAAACACCTTCACAGTGCAAATACCTTTTTCCTCGACCCCACTTCCCATTTAATATCTGCAAAGTAAGATTAAAACTGAAAACACACACAAAAGTTTAAACGGGTAAATAATTAGAATATCCATTAAAATGAGTTTTGTGGATATCTGGTTGGTTTTTTTTCAAATTTCTGGGGGCTTAGATCATGAAGACCCACAGCTGGGGCCCAAGGGTGCTGGTTCTCTGCTTGGTTAATGGATGGCTGTTGGCAGAGGCAAGACCTTGGGCTTTCCCCACATACCTACAGAACATCTATCTGCAAGCTCCAGGACCATCAGTACAGTCTATGCAGTCGTGGATGAAGAAATTTTACCTGTCCCAAGCTAATTAGTTCAAGTGCAAATAATGACACCTACCATTGTTTCAACTGGGTTAACTTTACAGACACGGTTCCTGAACGTGGAGAATTTTTGCTGTTTTTGCAGAAAAAAAAAGCCTATAACAGCCACCTGGGTATCAGAATAGCAAGGGGTTTTTTTTTGCCTGTCCTTTCAGGAGGTGAAGACTTCTGCGTGTCAAGGCTGTTTTGCCACCTTTAGCACAGTTTGCCAATCTGTTTAATCAAGGCCATCATGAGCAGAGAATTAATTTTGCAAGATGTAAAATAATTTCTCATGGAGGGAACAAGCACCTGGGCTGGAGAGGAGAGGGAGGAAGGCTAGGGGGATATGGAATGTGCTGGAGAGGCTGGAAAGCAAGGCTTCAAAAATGCAGCCATCACTCCTGGGACAATGGGCACCCACCAACCATGTGCCAAAGGCCAATTAGCGACATTTGCACCCCAGCCACTGATGGTGGGTGAAATTTCTTCTTTGGCCATTAATCATCACACAAATTCAGCAACTGAGAACCAGAGGCACACACAGGGAGACAGCCTCATTCCTCCCACCACCGTCCATGCCACAAGCACTAAGAACATCTCTCGCTCGAGGCTGGTGGCATCAGCAGGGCATTGCCATCGGTGAACCCCTTCACTTACCTGCCTGCTCTTGATGCCTGCTTTCCCTGAGCCATAGGGTCAGCACTTGCTTCCCCCCCGTACCCCAAAACCCCAACATTGCTGCTGGCTGGGTACCTCCCTGCCCATTCCCAGGGCTGCAAGGAACTAGGAACCGGCACGTTATACAGTACAACAACTTCATGCAAGAAACAGCTGATCCCCAGGGGCACCCAGCTCACAGAGCTGGAGTCGATTCCTCTTTCTAAAACAGCAGGACAGCAAAACAAGCATCATTCATGCCCATTTCAAGCACAAACACAACACAAGTGTCTCCTCTTCTACCCATCTTTTTCCTTCCATTTGCCCTCCAGCTCCCAAAGTCATGGAGTTACAATGCCCAGAAATACACCAGTTCCTGCTTTGTTCCCTGGGACCATGAAAGGAGGGAAGATAGAACCATTTATCTCCCAAAACCTGAGCACAGCCTCACAAGGAGAGTTGCTTCAGTCCTACTCCAGTCTCTCCTATGATTCCTGTACTCGCCCATGCCCTTCAGTCACAGCCACCAAGACCAGAAGTCCCACATCCCCTTAAGCTACAAGGTCCATGGTAAGGAGAATAACCTTACCTGCATTTTGAAGAACGCCCTGTGCAGTGGTGAGCCTGATCCTCGCTACTTACAAATAATTAGAGCAGATGATGCTTCCACCAAAAATTCATTTAGAGCAAAATCCCTCATAATCTATCAGGAAAAAGAGTACTCAATGCTGCCCACTTTATTGTTTGCCATCATTATTTGCAATTTTCCAGAGACTGATCATTTCATGTGATTGTGGATGAGGCCATTAACAAGCCTCTCTGCAACATTAGATCCTTTTTACAGTCTTACTTCTCTTCGCAGCTTAAACCCATTGACCTTAAAGTGAGAAAATCCCTCTACTCTAGCAAGACAACCTCCTGCCCCCCACTATCCCCTCACCCAGGACACCGGGTTTTTTCTCCACCATTTTGGCAGCAGGCACCCAACGTCCAACCACGTGGGGGTCCCCACAGCCCAGATGCTGAGAGAGGAAGGGTCTCTGATGTAGGGAAAGGAAGAGATGGTTGCATGATTTACACAGGTACTCATTAAGAGATGCTGAATTCAGATCCTCCAAGCTCCATCCCAACACTTTAACCTCTCATCCCTCAGTGAAGGAAACATCTCTGTGCTCAGATGGCAATTTTCACAGCAGTCTTTCAAAGCAAGGATCTGCCCATCACCTCTGCACTGCAGTCATTCTACACAGCTAACAGCTTTGAGAGCAACACACTCACCACAAAAAAAGACTAGCACCAAGATATCCAGCATCCATTTGCTGCTTGCTTCCCTCAAAGCTGGTTTTCCCCAAAGAGGTGGCACTCAAGACCTTGCTGGTCTTTGGGCTGATAGCAGCTGATGCCTGATAACTTGCTCTTGGGCAGTTTGTTCTCACAGTTTTGATCCACCTAAGTGCAGTTTCAGAAGCCTTCCCTTGTTCTATTTTCTAGCAGGCAGAAACAATAGATGTTTAAAATTTCAAGCAACTGTAGAGGGAAATGTATTCGCATCAGTTTGTCAAAGGCTTGACTATCTGCCATAAAAAGACTGCAGTCTTTAGCAGACCTCTGACCAGGAAGAGCCTTGAGCTAGGTAGAGGATATGTATGTAAATAATATGCAACAAGCAGCAGACATGCAACGTCTCCTCACATATGTTATTTACGCCACTGCCACCCTCATTTTGGAGATGTCATGCAAAGAACCATGCCAGAAGTACTGTACAAACACTCCAGCTCCCCATAATTTTATGTGGGATTGAGAGTCAACAGCTCTGCTGGGATAAGCTGGTTCCAGCAAAGCTGTGCTGCTTCACTGGAGCCAAAAAACAGGGCCTGGATGTTTGACAGAACAGAAAATATTTTGAAATTTGGGTTGCAGAGATGCCAATGGCTGCACCCAGCCATGCCTGCCCACAGGGCCATGAGCACACATGCACTAAGTGTGCAAAGGTGTATTGGCAACCATGAGATGGGCCATCCACCACGTTGGGCTGCTCAGCTCTCCCTCCCAGCTAAGGAAATTGTACCAGTCCCCTCCAAAAATGATATTTAACCTCTATCAAGAACCTCTCCTGCCTTGCCCCAAGCCAAAGCCTTACCTAGAAGCTGCTTGGTCCCACCAGGGTTGATCTGCTTCCACATGCCACTCATCCTCCACACCACCAAAGCCCCTTCCTAGCCCCACACAGCCCTTTTATACCTCACCCACCCAACCAGGACCACCTGAGCTTATTACGGGATGAAATCACATCACCTGGGGCTGCTCCTCTCCATGGGCTCTTCTAGCCTTGGTAAAGCTTCATGGAGAAATGGCGCAACAGTGGCTTGGGAACTGGGAGAGGTTTTCAGACCTGGTTCAGCAAAAGCACCGATGGTGGGACTGAGTGTGTGTGATTGGACCAGGCTTTTGAACATGAAAAGTTGTGTAGAAAGACCCTGGGAAACACATATCCTACTACAATATCCTCTTCTGAATGTGAAAAGTCATGTGATACTCTACCACAATCTTCACTACTGGGCTCTCAGAAACACAAAAGGAACAAATGTGGGGCTGTTATTTAAGTGTTTTCCAACCAGACTGGTGCATGAGTGTGCTGAGCTGCAGGTTAGCACTGGAGGAGGGACCAGAAGCAGCAGAAGGGACAAGAACAGTGCTCTGGGGATGTTCCTGGCAGTGGGAAGGGATGGATGAGCCCTGGCATTGCACCCAGCCCTCCAGCACCAGCCCAAGAGCAGCAAGCAGCTGAGGAAGATGCTGGAGGTGCCGAAGTTGTGCCTAGTCAGAGCAAGACAGACACAGAGAGGAGTCAAATTAGATGCTTCCTGAGGTGAAGAGACCAAGACCTTCCCAAAAGGTGACCTACTGCAGAAATGGCTGGATCACTCACTCACCATCGCACGCCTCAGAAGCCACCTCAGGTGGTCGCTGGGGTACAGCTGCACTTCAACACCTCATCCTCTCCCTCAGGCAACCTGCCCCTAGTTCAGTTCCAGCTTCTGACCCTCTCATTACTTCTCCCAGATTGCCCTCAGGACCGTTTTGCTTCTTATCTTCTGCTTTTTCCAGCCTTGCACCCTCCATCACCTTCGCTGAGGCAGCGCCGGGTTGAGTCCATCTCCCAGAGCAGCGTGAGCTCAGTGCCGGAGGCAGGATCTGTCAGCTATACTCATCACAGAAATAAGGATTGACTTTTTGCACCGTGCTCCTCCTGCAGAAACCCAGACAGTGCTTCAAACCCTGCAAACTCATTTAGGAGATGGATGGAGGGGGAGAGATTCCAGGAGCCTGGGGCTAAAATGCAGGAGGTCAGAGTAAAAGAACATCCGAGAGAGGTAAAAATGTCCCAGCTTTGCAAAGCGCTGTTGCCATGAGAGCTACCCAATTTGAGGGCACTGTCATCTGAAAGCAACATCCCACCAGTGACCCGGATGGATGAGGCCACACACCCCCGATGGCCTTCCCACCCATCCCCTCGCCAGCACCAGCACAGCCATGAGGACCCCCAGCCCCCTTCCCATTTATCTCATCCCCTGCTCGCTTCACATCACAACCTCTCCAGGCATTGTTATTTGCTCTGCTCCAAAGAGCCCATCTCTAACACAAAGCACCCTAGATTTCCCCTGGAAACCATCCCAGGTTGCTGAGAAATTCTGATAGCATCCACAAGTGCTAAAGCTTTCGGAGACCACGGACATGCCCAGGTATCATGTTGCTCAGATCTCAGCGACATCAAAAAGTGGAACAGCTGTGACACAGGAAACTGGGAAATTTCACGTGCTTTTGTGAAATCTTACTATTAATTTGAGGGTTTTTGCACTACCTAGAAGTGTCTCAGATTCAGTCCAGTTAAGTAAGGCCTGTTTTCTAATGGTTCAGCATACTAGGTAGGACAGGAAACATGTTCCCTCCCCAGGTCTCATCTAGTCTTCTGAGCACCAAACCTCCACATTTTCGAGTGATAAAGTACTGACAGATCTGCATGGAGAGCTTAGAAACAGCGTTAGAAACACCTAATTCCTCTGGGATCTCATTGAATCCATTTCTAGGATGCTTTGGAAGACCTTTGCCACATCTCTCTTATTTTTTTATTATTGCTACATATGTTGAACTCTTCCAGTTACCACCCTTGGCGTGTGAATGAAGTTTTCTGGTTCTAACAGAATAAGAATGCTGCACAGGTCGGGGACAATCCTGGGAGCAATTTCTCCTCCCTGCCCGAGCAGGCTCTGTCCCAGGACTTCTAGAACAGCCACCATGTGCAACCTGAACATGAACAGCTGACTGGCTGTTCCAGAAAGACGTTCCTACAAGTTCTCCCCAAGGTTTCCCCATGGCTGGGGTCTGGTGCAGTTGGGTTAGGTCCCTGCTCTGCATTGAGGGTCCATCCATGTGAGAAGACAGACTCGAGAACAAAAAAACTCTCCCAGGTGCTCTTGAAATAATAAAAATCCAACAAACCTTTCCAAAAATTACAAAGCTCAGTTGAAATCTTACTGTTGTATGAGATCACCCTACAAGCTGGAGCATCACCTCATGGCATCAGTTGGTTTCATGAAAATCTGAATGAGGGCTGAGGGAAGGGAAAGGGAAAAAGAAGGGAAAGGGCTTTTTTAGTATTGCTCCAGGGGCAAATATACTTTGGGACGTCTGGATTTGTGCTTTCCTCCAGACTTGGGTCTTTCAGAGAAGATGGATTAGACTTTACAATAGACTTGGAGTGGCTTCTACTAACTTTAACTAGATACTAAACCAGTTTAGTGCCACAGTCACTATGGGTGGTTGTTCAGTTTTGCCCAAGGATGCCTTTTATTGCCTCCTCATCATGAATCTTGGTATGACAGTAAAATTGAAATGATTTAACAACTCTGCCTCATTAATGTCCACCTTGCCCTTGTTTTCTTCCAGGTAGTCACAGAGCAGCACCCACACCCCATTAAAAGTCCCAAAGCCTGCACAATGGGCTACCTCCTGCCCAGCACTCTCCCATGGCTTTGCAAATCCCATTGGAACCAGCAGGTGATGCTGAAGCAGAAAACATGGAGTTCCTTCTGCCTCCTATTAGGCGTTTATTTTCCTTCCATAAAATTCGTAAGTGTGAAAAATCCTACGATCTCGGTGGGGGATTTGGAAAGTGTAGGATATAAACGATGGCATGTAGCATATGGCTTTGTTCTCACCGTTTAGTCAGCTCTTCAATCCCAGTGGCTACACGTGGGCTTTTTCACACCTAGGATGGAGCGAGGACACCTGAAAGAAGATAAGAACATTCCTCTAGTGGAAGGTTAGGAGAGTCTAAGCTTTCCTTGAGCTGACCTCATAGCACTTGCAAAGCCCCAGTGCTGCACTTTCCTGACCTCGCTTTGACATTCCCGGTGTGTGACAGACACCACGTGTCCCCTCACCAGTGTGCAGGTGTTGGAGTGAACCTTGCGGGAAGCAGCTGTGTTGGGAGAGGAGACTCGTGCTCAGCATCTCACCAACTTCTAGTGCGCTCCTCTGCAAGCTCAAGGTAGCACAGTAAATGACCCTGTCTAAACAAGAAGAGATGGCTTTTTCTTTTCCAAAGTGAGCATCAGCAGCAGTTTATGAGAGTCATGCTGGTTTGCAAGTCTCCCCAGCAAATCATCTTGATGGGTTTCCCTTGAAGCTTGAACATTGCAGGGGTTGGCAGCGCTCTAGATGCACCCCTCCGGGTTGTTTGTTGCTTTTAGTGCTGGAGTTAATTCTGCATCTAAATGTTTCAGCTGAGATCTCTGCCTGCGAGCGAGATTGTATTTATTAGATAAAAAGAAGGAGGAGAAATGGATATGTCGTCACTAAATATCAGCAGAATCCCTCGCTGTTGCCGGTGTTCCCTGAGACACATAAATGCTCCACCATCCTTCTCCAGCCCCACAAGCCTCTGCTCACCTTCCATCTCCAGCCAACTGCAGCACACAGCTGGTTAGTCCCAGCCCCACCCAGACAACCCTCCACCATCTCATCCTCCCCATTTCCACACCATTTGATGCCCACCAGCTGTCCCTGAGAGCAGGCGCAGCCTGGTCAATGCAGCAGCATCCTCACCCTGCAAACATTCACTCCCACAATTGGGGCAGACCCCGTCCCAGTGCCCTACTTGCCATTCACCTTCCGGCACCATCATCCATGTGATGTGCAAAGCAGGATCCCGTGGACTACATGGCTTTTGCCTTCTAGGGTTGGTCTACTGCTGTAGCCCCAGGAGGGATATCTCGTTTAATTCCCGTGAGCATTCTTTGGCTTTTCCCTTGACTGGCAGCTCGAGCGTGTGATATGTGCTAATTCTGTTCAGACCAAATCTAAAAATCAAATCAGTAGTTTTAGCAGAAACATTAAACTGTGGAGAAGAGACACTTGATAGGCAGCCTCCACTCCAGGGGACAGGAAATGCAAAAGATCTTCCTGACAGGCAATGACACTCAGAAGTGTTGCCAAACTTCAGCAGCTGAAGGGGAAACAATAATCTTCGGTATTTCAAGGGAAGAGTTTGACACTTTCAGTCCTGCCCCACTCATCACGGAGGCTGAGACCCAGACATCCAGGAGAGCATGGAAGTGGACACCAGCAAACTGGCCAGTGGCTCCACAACACCCCAGTTTCTATTATGTTTGCAATGCTGGGTGTAAATCGGGAATTGGAGGGCTACAAAGATGATCAGAGGGCTGGAACACCTCTCCTAAGAAGACAGGCTGAGAGAATTGGGCTTGTTCAGCCTGGAGAAGAGAAGGCTCTGGGGGAGACCTCATTGCAGCCTTCGAGTATCTGAAGGGAACCTACAAGAAAGCTGGGAGGGACTTTTTACAAAGGCCTGCAGTGATAGAACAAGGGGTGATGGGTTCAGACTGGAAGAGGAGAGATTTGGATTGGAAATTAGAAGGAAATTCTTCACTCTGAGGGTGGTGAGACACTGGCACAGGTTGTCCAGGGAGGTTGTGGATGCTCCACCCCTGGAGGTGTTCAAGGCCAGGCTGGGTGGGGCCTATAAGCAACCTGGTCTAGTGGGAGGTGTCCCTGCCATGGCAGGGGGGGATGGAATGAGATGAACTTTGAGGTCCCTTCCAACCCAAACCATTCTATGATTCTATGAACTGAGGGCTCTAACACATTGATCTGGGTGTGCAAAGATAGTGCACACCGATGGGTATGCAGAGAGCAGATACAGGTGCACACATTTTCATCCAGTCCTGCTGGATCAGGGGGGTTTGCACAGGGGATGTTTCAGTCCCCGCATCCCTCATTGCTTCACCCGCACAAATCTCACACACCCTCTGCCAGGGAAGTTCACCACTGTCCTCAGGTGCCTTCCACATCTGGTAGTTTGAGGGGCTGTAGGACGCCTTTATTTGCAGCATGGAAATGGACTGGGCTTAAAAGCTTGGCCTGATGAGTGTTTTTGTAAAGATTTTAGTTCCTTTTCTTTTCCTTCCCCTGAGGATCTAGCGCAGTTGATGTGCACTGATTTCCCTGAAAGCATCGCAAGGATCCCAACCGAACAAAGATCACAAGTTCAAAGCCAACTTTCATATCCCCTTTTAATTCCGAGCTCCATCCCAGATGAATTTCCCCCAAATTTTCCTGCAGTTTCAGTCCATCTCACACGCCACTTTTTGCTCCCCCTGCCAAATTTTATGCCACTATCATTTTCTTGAAAGCTCCAGCTAAAGTAAGAGCCAACCCCTGGGTAAGAGACAAGGTGACCTTGGTGGAAAATAAACAAAAGAAATGTGAGATGGAGACACTCAAAGTCTCTTCACGGCATCCTCCCGTGACATCGGCTGCCTCAGCTGTGGAACACGTCACCTCTGGCAACCAGATGGCGTGGTCGAAAATTCACTTCTAGGAAAAAAGGAAGAAACAAAGAAAGAAAAGCACTTGCTTTCATTCTAAGAAATACCAGGTGCAGCTGCCCGTCCTCAAGGAGCATTGGAAAATCATTTCCTAGTTAGCTGGGGGGCTGTTGGGGCTTTTAGGTCCTGAACAACAAGTCACGGCAAAACCTAACGAGGGAATCGGACGAGGCTCGTGAAGCTCTCCGAAGCTGGAGGAGAGCTCTGAGCTCCCAGCCCTTGAGGAGCAGGGCTGACAGCTGCCTGCTCTCGGAGCACATCCATGCCCATGCGCTGCACGAAGGGCTCTCGAGAGCCAGCCGTGAATTCGGGAGGGCTGAAGCTGTTGATGGCAGCTGCAGAAGCCGGCAGTGAACACGTGCGGCTGTAAACATGAGCCCTGCGAGCGCTGCCAGAAACACGCACAGCAGTGCGGCCAGCTTCTGCCCCTGCAAGCCTGCACTCATCCATCTTAGGACCATAGACTCATAGAATGCTCTCAGTTGGAAGGGATCTTTACAGGTCACCTCGTCCAACCCCCCAGCAGGGAGCAGGGACATCTGCAACTCGAGCAGGTTGCTCAGAGCCCCGGCCAACCTCACCTGGAATCCTTCCGGGGATGGGGCAGCCACCACCTCTCTGGGCAACCTGGGCCAGGCTCTCACCACCTTCAGCTGCAACAATTTCTTCCTTCTCTCTAGTCCAAATCTCTCCTTATAGTCTAAATTTTCTCCTAATCTGTCTGCAGCCCATCACATGCTTTGGGCAGAAGCGTTCTCCCTCGCCCTCTGTGCAGGTCTGAGAGCACCATCCTCTTCCTTCCACCCCAAAATGACACAAAGACCTTTTCCATCCTCAGCAATCCCCTTGCCACTGCTGAGCCTCTGCATTGGGTGCAGTTAAGAACCAGCCAGATCTCTGCTTCATCCCAGCCCTAGACAAAGGGGTATATTGAAAAAGCAGGGGAAAGCCTTTAGGAAGCTGTGGGAAACCAACCCACAATCGAGAAAATGTCTTATTTAAAACAGAGAAACCACAACTCCCATGAACGTCTGCGGTGGCTGCTGCCGGAAGCCGGAAATCTGATAACGCGTGGCAAAGTATAAAAACTCAAAAAAGAGTTTAGGAAACCATGCTTCTTAGCTCCCAGGTCACTCCTCAAGCTGTGGAGCCATGCCAGGAGCAGGGGCTGTCCCCTCTCCAGCTCCAAGCAGCATCTTCAGAAGGGTGCAGATCTCTGCAGATGCCCAATGAAGCCTGTTCCCTGCTGTGGCAGATCTTCACATCTGGGATGGAACACAACCAGTCGTACAACCCTGTAGGAACAGCAAGAGCTTCAGGTGCATCAGGGTTCAGGTAAGCCCCTGTGTGTACATCACTAACATCAGCCATGAACAACTGCTGACCCTCACGCTGGGTCAGGCTCCTTTGGACATCCCTAAGGCTGCAGTAAGAAGCTCCAAGCTTTGGAAACCCCTTGAAATTTTGCAAAGGCAGAACCCAACACCACCCAGTGCCTTTGCAGGGGCCATAGAGAAGCTAGCAAAGACTAGTTCCTCTTCCATGTTGTCTTTGACCCAGTTAGGGACCCTGAGATGTACCCACTGCTGGCTCCATCCATCAGCTCTGATGTGCTGCCCTGGGAGCTCACTTACCCCTGGAGAAGTGCACGGCTGTTGTATTGATTTACCTGGGACTCTGCTGAGGGATTCAGACAGGGATGAAGATGCCCAAGATCATTTCTTCTGGGATCGCTCATTACTCAGCCCTGCTGAAGGACATCTCAGCTTCTCCCAACCCAGCTGAGCAGCTGCTGCTCTCATTCACTTTGTGATCCATCACAAGGGCATTATGCTCTTGAAATCTGCTCCATGGCTTTCTTTTTCCCCCTGGTTAACTCCTGGTTTTGTTGTTTATGTGTAAAACGAACCTCGCTCAGCTCTGAATCAGACTCCTCTCCAAATTCCCGTCTTTCGGCAAGGCCAGTGCACGTGTCACAAGGCTGCTCTTTTATGTGGTTTTGGGGTGAATATTCAGACGGGCTGTTTGGAGGATTTCACCCTTAGATGTTACGATGCAGCTGCATAAATACGGCTTCTAATTTTTCTTTTTTTTTCTTTTTTTTTTTTTTTACTTGAAAACATTAATGCCTGCGGACAGCTGCCGTCCCTAGGACTGACCCATTTTGAGAGTACAGCTGTATTTTTCTGGCCTGTCTTCTTTTTGCCTCCTCGTGCAGTGTTCGGTTCCTGAGAGAAAACAATAGATCAATTTTGCTTCATTATGTGCGCTGCACATGTTCAGAGGTTTCTCCCCAAATTCACTGCACCGTTCCACCCTGTTTATCGGAAAGGTTGCAGGAACACGGAGCATCATTAGATGCTTGACAGGATTTTTTTTTTTGCCTGCAATTTACCACCTCTGCTTGGAGAAAAGCTTCAAACCAAAGGCAGATGAGCTGCCCTGGAGCTTGTTAGCTGTGTGAGGCTGTGCCCTTTGTGCAGATCAAAGGAACAGCTCTCCGAGGGCTTCCAAAACCTCCTGATGTTTTGTGAAAGGAGCTCCCACCCCCAAACCCTGCTACAGGACAGTCCTCACTTTGCTGCCCACACTCTGCTCCCAGACCATGTTTCCCAGCTCATTGCAGCAGCTTTTTTTCAACACCAAAATCCTGGTGGAAAACATCTTTCACTGACCTCAATATGCATTTACTTCATGTTCTCCATAAACATGCTTACTCCATGTTCTACATAAAAGCTTCCCAAACCCAACTGGATACGAGCACGGCCAGCACCACTGCTGGAAATAATGGCTCATATTTTGCCATTGATCCCTCCTACTCTCCCAATCCTTTCCCTTTAGCTCTACGTGCAAACTCTTTGAGGCATGACCCGCTGTTCAGCTTGTGTCTGTGCAGCACCTACCATGGTGTGACCTGTGACGAGCCTTCTGGATGCTGCCACTGTAGAGCAAGTGCTGGGAGCTGCATGCCACCACTTGGGTTGCAACCACCACTTCACCCTTCTGATGCCACAAATAAGGAGGAACAGCTTGGAAACAGGATGGTTTATAATTTTGTCAACTTGGCCAGGGAAAGGCACTAAAACAAATTTCTCTTTACTTTGTAATATTTTCTTAAGAGGCATTAAAATTATTGGCTGCCACGGACTAAAATATCTCCTGTTCATCCTCTTGGAAGAATAGACCTTAAAAGGCTTGGTCATCGATTCACCCCTAATACCACTGGGCCGCTGCCAAAACAGCATTTAACCTGAAATAACGTCTTACACGTGCAACCAGACAGAAGATAAGACAAACAACTTTTAAATCTTATGCTGTAACTGTCTTTAACGTGAAAAGTTAATGAAAAACCTTGGAAGGCCATAGAAATGTCACAAGCATTTGCTTGAACACTCAGAGGGTCAATGCCTGCATCCCAGTCCTGGATATGCCTGAACAAGTCACTTCATCTTCCTCCCCATATCTTGCTCTCCCCATCTCTACAGTTGGGATGTGAAAGGCTTCTCTACCCTCTAGGGACAGTTCCCAAAAAATGCAGGCAAGGTCTTTGATTGTCAGCCCAAGAACGTTGGCCAACAGGCACAGCCTTCTGTTGCTCTCACTGTGCTTGTGTGCCAAGAGCAGCTCTTTGGCATGGGACCATGGAGTGGCAGGTGACCAGGATGATCCCTGAGACCAACACCAGCCTGGTAGGAGAGGTTTGCTCTGGGGCTGAGCACCTCCAGGGTGGCAGAAGCCTCTCTCGGCCACCCACATGAGCCATGGCTCCTAGCAGGAATGACTCAAGTGGCAAGACCCAAGTGACAGCATCTTTGCCCAATGGATGAGAACAAGATGCATTACTCATCCTGGGAGCAGACGGTCTTGTGGGATCGTGCCCTGAGGGCAACCGTCACCTAGCAACTCCGAGAGGCTCTGCCGGTGCTCATCTGCTCTCCTGGTGTATCCTTCATAGCAGCGTTGTGTCCTTTCAAATGAGCATTAGAAACAGAGCAGAAACATGAGAAGAATGAATAGCTTGGGTCCTGTTTTGGGGTGAATTTCTGTTTCTCCTTGGGCTTCATGGCTTGCTTGTGGGTTATTGCTGATAGCCAGGGTGATGCTGGGAGGAAGAGTGAGGTTTGGGCAAATATCTCATCCCTCTGAACCTGTCAGCTCTGATTCAAGTACAAAGATCTTTATAAATGTTTATAAATATCTAAAGGGTGGGGGTCAAGAGGATGGGGCCAGGCTCTTTCTAGTGGTGCCCAGCGACGGGACAAGGGGCAACAGACACAATCTGGAACCCAGGAGGTTCCACCTGACCAGGAGGAGAAAC